>RDPX01000246.1:917833-929968 GCA_003991215.1 Morbakka virulenta
CCTCTAAAATCGTCTTACTGCCCGGCGTCTCGAGAAATTCCCATGAAATTTTGCATGAACCTCAAACAAACTCTTTTAGAATGACGTAATTTTTACGGCATTGGAATAGTTCTAATTAATGAGCACTTAGTTAATTAAGTATTGCCTGTATATATACTCAATCTGCAGACAGTACTGTTTCGCCCTTTGTGGGCTCATCAGTGCAGCACAGAGCTTCTAAGACATAACTCTCTGGCCATGTTGCCGAAGCAAACACAGCTTAAAGAGTTATTGTGGGATCCTGCCAGAGTGCTCAAACTATGCATGCGCAATGAGCATTGCATTACACTAACAACAGGTTCCCATCTCAGATAGAGTGCTCAACCAAACTTTCGTAAGGGAGCGTAATATATATATATATATATATATATATATATATATATATATATATATACCAGTATCGAAGTAATTATTAGCTATCGACAGTGCTCAATAATTTAAGAATATTAGAGCTATCATATGGTGGACGACAAAAAAATCAACAAAACTTAGTTCAGAACTGTCAGTTTCATGTTTTCACAATTGTCAGCTAAACATAATCATGAATACATGATAAGCATATATATAACTATCGAGTTTCGTATGGGAAGCATAGAAAAAGCCGGAATAGCACCCGAAATATCTTGGTCTATGCTAAAATCAGCTCCCCCTACTACAGCAGCACAAAAAGATGCCTCCTTTGTCTCACTGAAAAAATGTCCATTATAATATACACCATCAACAAAGAACTTCTCAACAAAAGATAAGAACTTATTTCAAAATGCCGACACGAAAACAAATTCCTCCTCCGCAACTTCATACCTAATGACTAATCGCATGGGACCTACTTTCTTGAACAAACAGCCGAGCACCTATTTACTCAATTTGAAAGTAAATGATTCTTTCTTGCTTTCCCAGAATATTAACACATTGTAATACGTTACCAACTGTAATTTTTATTTTTTGATGAGCCGCCTGCTTTATTTGTTTATTAAAGCTCGTACAGTATTTGTAGCAATATTGCCTGATTATCGAAATATCGTGAAACTATTAGTTGCAATCATACTTTTTCATATGAATGCACAGTTACACAAATACATATATATATATATAGTAATAGTAGTAAAGTATACCAATGTTCACTAAGAGTGCTCAATGTTTCCAGAGCGTTTATAAATCCAGTATAGTATACAAAATAACTAGACAAATTTAGCAGTTACTACTAGTTTCATGTTTTCTTAACAATCTTCAAACTGCAATCTTCAAACTGCAGTTTGAAGATTGTTAAGAAAACATGAAACTAGTAGTAACTGCTAAATTTGTATAGTTATTTTGTATACTATACTGGATTTATATATATATATATATATATATATATATATATGGGGGCTGAGAGGCATAGAAAAGGTTGGGAACTCCTGCCTTAGAGTAAAGATCTCTTAATATCAAAGTCGTGAGCTCACCTTCTTCAGTGGTTCTTTTGAACCATTTCTATTTTGTTAAAAAACATTTCCTTTTAATATTAATGGTTTCCATCGCTGGGTTTTGTCTGGTTCGAACTACATTATTAACATTTTCCATAAATGCAACTAAAAACCAATTTTTTTTCGGTATCTAGAAAATGAACTGAATCATTTCGTTTTTAAATGAAAGAGTTGCGATGATTAGTAAATATAATTGCGGAGTGAAATAATGTTAGCAAGTTTTAGTCTCACAATTTTAACAAAAACCTGTTGGTTTTAAGTTGTAAAGAGTAGAGAAGTGGAAAATGTGGGAGGAGGAGTGTTCGACACAGCCAAAATAAGTTGCAAATCAAGTTTCATAGCCTGCTTTTATTATTATTATTAAAGTAATTGATACAAAACCATAGCTAGAGTATGAGACTGCAGAGTAGCTAATGAGAATGGGAATGTCATAAAGCACTGTTGTCCAAATTATTACCTAGTGGGGGGTGGGGCTGAGCCTGTGAGCGACCAATCACGACATGTTCCGATGAAAGCCTAAGTGGAAAGAATAGCCATTAAGCCAGTGAAGGCGAACGGTTTAGATTTTTTGCCTAAAGTTGCTTTCTTCTTTTTCTCTTATCGAAGACTTTTTAGTGAAGGATTAAAGACTGAAAGCCACTAAAACAATATTTGTTCTGGTAGTTTTTATAGCCAAACATTCTTATTCTAATTTCTTGAACTCTTGTCTTACTAGACGTCAGCTAAGTTAGAATAAACAGGGTTCTTGAGTACCTGTACAGTAGCCAAGTATCCTGATTACGATAAAGAACCCTTTAAGTTCCCTAGAGAAAAATAACTTTGGGCGCTCAAAAATAACTTTCGAGGGGTGGCTTATGATAGTCTTCATTCAATAAATTCTTTTTTCAACTATAACATAGTTTTTCTTGTAGGTTGTTTTTGAGTGTTCATTTAGTACCAACGTATAGAAAGTGACTGAGCACTGCAATTCTTATTGATCTAATAAGTAAATTTCAAGCTAGCTTTCAACAATCATGACTTAAAGTCAATAACTTTTGTAGCTATTTTTTTACAAATCAATATCCAATTATGTCATTATTTGTTCTTCCGAGTTTAATGAGGTATTAACTCTACAATGGTCTACTATGATATCTTTGGATATTTGTCAGCCACTCTTTTCCCATGTATCTTAGATCTTGAAGTACAGGTTATATTTTCTTGTCGGTTAGTGACCTTCGGCTGCAAGGGCTGAAACATCGCAACAGAGATCAAAGGCGAATACCTTGTTTAACAGAAATTTCATTTTCTCTTTAAAATAAATAAAAATCCATTTGCTGCCTTAACATATAGCAAGCGTTAGAGTTTATTATCAAAATATATGACTTCGATATTAGTTGACTTTCCATTACTATTCAAGGAAACGATAGACAACCTAATAACTTCCTCTGGATAATGACACCTTAAGTCCGTTTACTTAAATTCTCTATTTTTGTCGGGTTTTTTTTCTGGAATCAGCGATCAATATCGAGTCAATACAATTAGTTAATGCATTGAATATTTTTTTTATAGAATGCTCGTCTGGAATAGAAAATTAATGATTTTAATGGAAGTTGTTATAGTAAATTATTACATAATAGATGATTTATTTTAGGTCCATAATATATTACTTTTACCAAAAAGTTATAAATAATTCTCTTTAGTTGTAATAGAATCAACTGATCGTTGGGTGGGTCGGTAATAAAGTAAGTATTTATAGACAGTTCCTGCTTTATGTTGCACATTGTATTTTTCATAATAAAGGAAATCCTATTTATGTGAGTATGCAGTTACTAAAAATAGTCGTGGATTTAATGGAAATACAGCAGCAGTGATCACGTTTTACAAATAAAACTTCACCAAGTAACGAAAATAGGAGTGGAGCTCCTTTTGTAGATACCGCATTAAAAAGAAGTCTTGAGAACCAACACTGTATTTACATAGAATTAGTCTTTCACATTGACTTGAAAGATATAGTATTTTAGTCACCTAGCAGCAACAAAATCGTTAGTCAAACTTTGGTATAGGGGCGAATGACTAATCGAACCATCTAGTAGCTGGTTCCCTCCGAGTCTGCAAAGTCAAACTCCACTTCCACGTAGTGCAGACTGGTAACATTGATTGGTCTCAGCACCCTTCAATGGCTAACGGAGCTCTGGTNGCCAACTCCAAATCCGCTGTACTATTTTGTGTTATAATAGACTATTTTTAAGTATAAGTGTGACATCGTCGCAATTACATTTCTCAGAAAATTATTCCTAAATATCTACTTTCTTAACTGTAGTTATCTGAATATCTTTAGTTAAAAAATTAGTCAATTTACAACTATTACGTGCGCTCTTAGAAAAGATGAAGTAAAATGAGAATACTAAATTAGCCAATCTTGTTGCATATTTCATCTTAACGGTATGACATATTTTTACAAGAAAACTAAACAACTCATCTATAAAATTTCGAAAATATTAAGAACATTTTGTCAGTACACAACAACTACCTATAAAAAATTTAAACACTCCACAGTCTTTGAATGCAGCCTTTGCTGATATTAAAGAACTTTTTGATTTTCACTAGCTGTCAGATGTCACATTGGGTTTCAGAGGATTAAATTTTCACTAATTCAATAATATTTCATTTAATGATTCTTAAATACGATTAAATAGGATTAGTGGTAAAATAACTTTGATTTTATTAGACCTACCAGTCAAGATTGTAGAACCCCAACTAAGCAAGTGATCATACTATTTCTAAAGTTTGTGACCCTAAATTTGTCACTTGACTCCAAAAAATCCAGCAACTACTGACATAAGTATAACTTAAGGTAATATCAGTTTGAATGAGTGTGTGAAAAAGTCAAGAACTTATTAAGTTTGCTTGCTATTTTTTTAAAATACAAATTTCAAAAACTGATTTGAACAATATGAGTGTATTAAATATCAAATATATTAAGTAGAAATATGTTTGGGAACTATTCTATAAGTTTTTCAGCGCATATAGTTTACAAAGGAACAAAAGTTGATTATCTTAATACTGTTTGGCATTAACTATATTCTTGTAGCTGAATTTTCTGTTCTCACTACATAATGATTAAATACGCTAGGGCGTCCAAGAATGCAACCTCCACGTGGTGACGCCTGGATACTGATTAGCTAGGTTATCCTGACTGGTTGGTAACGAATAGCCTTCATTTCAAGCTTTTCTTCCGTACCATGGAAGAAATCAATCTCGTCGTTCATGTGATTTCGAATCTGGTTCGTCGTCGATTTGGAGAATTTTTTGCTTCCAGCAGCTTACACACACACACACACACACACACACACACACACAACACTGACAACAGTGAGTCACCAAAGTTGATCAAGTTGATAAAGATTAGCAAAAAAAGCAAATGAACTTCGATTTATTAAAATTCTTTTCATTTTTTATTGTTTTACCTTATCAAGTTGTATTGCCATTCCAAACTGTCCTGCCAATACTTCCAGAATTTTGACATCTGCAACACAGAAAAGTTGAAATATTAAAATATTTGTTAAACCGAATATGATGATGATGATGATGATGATGATGATGATTTGTAATGTAAGGAATGAGCATGAATAAAAGATAATTTTGAAAATATTAGTATTGTTCTAAAATATGAGGAAAGAAAAAGTTCTTGATAGGTGAATATATGGTTATAATACTCTATTCGGAAAGTTAACTTTTGTCTATTTGAATATTTACTTTATACGTCGGCCTGTTGTTCGGAAAATTGGTGGTAAAATTAAAATGAAAGAAAAATTCAGTATATTTTCCCTTTTTATATATTCATATCTATATATGCTATATGTTCAACAAGGAGCCGTGGCTTAGTGGTTAGTGCAACTGCATAGTAACCAGGAGTTCCGGGTTCGATTCCCCGAGCTGTCGAGGAGAATTTGAAACTTTACAAAGAAAAAAAAAGGCATTGGTTGGCGTCAGGAAGGGCATCTTGCCAAGAAATTCCTCACTGCCAAATCAAAGTCCCTCTGATGGGCACCGTCTGAGCACCAATTGCCGGGGGGAAATGACGTTAAAACTAAAAAAAAAAAATCTATATGTTTAATATATTTTCCCTTTTGAAATAAAATATGTTTAGAAAACAACCTTACATTCCATTTTCACAGCTTTCAAAAAGAAAGAGCTAAAAATTCTCTTTCTTGTGTATTTTACATTCTCTATGTAAATAAATACAATCCCCATGTAGATAAAAAGGAACTCCAAGTTCACGTGGATGGATAATGGATAGCTCATACCGTTATGAAATGCACCAATCCCTAATACTAACCAGTGGGGCTTCCAAGAAGGCAACCTCACGTGGTGATGAGTTGGTAACGAATAGCCTTCGTTTCATGCTGTTCTTCGATCTCGTCGTTCATGTGATTTCGAATCTGGTTCGTCGTCGATTTGGAGAATTTTTTTTTGCTTTTAGCAGCTTACACATACACACACATACACACACACACACACACACACACACTAACCAGTAATCAGCTACTTAAGAAGTTAACATTTAGATGGCCCTATCTTGTTGAAAGTGTATTAAAAAACCTTATATTCGGCTGACAAAATCACTCATCTAAAGTCTTGAGTTATTCACCAAACCATTAGTTTGGTGTTTACTACCCTATTCCTTTAATGGATTTTCAAGTTGTTACCTTGGTCATTCTGTGGTGTAGTCCATTTTGGATGATGGGTAGTTGCTCCCATAAAGTGGACATTGATTTTCATAATTATGAAAATTAGACATTATTTCTCAGCATCTGAATGTTAACTGAATCATCACACAGCAAGTAGAAACGCTGTGTTGTGTGACATGTACTTTAAAAAAGCTCGTTATCAAATGGGATGGTTCTTACAATTTATATTATGAGACTTATCAAATCATATCAGACAAAGTAACAATTAAATATTACTCTCTCTGATATTTGTATTGTTTCTTAGAACATACCTGATTCCTGAAAGGTTCCTTCCTTTTTGTTCAATAATTGAATAACACCATGTAGTCTATGATAGTTTGATAACAAGTGTATTATAAGACACATCTGGATAGTTGTATGTTTTACAATAGTTTATCAATAACAACAAAAGCTACAATGAAATATACCAGTGTTTTGTAAATAAACAACTATAACAAATTTGACAAAACTTTTCAAGAACTTGTTAAACCAGTCAAGTTACCCAGAATAACTTTACTGTAGATTCGTTATTACGTTAGCCATAGTAGTTGATTATTATAATGAATAAGATTTCTAATAAAAACAAACTAAATATATAATTACCATTTCTTTCCATAACTTTTATTTTTTGACCCACAGAAATCCTTTAAATTCTATGAAATGCAAATAGTTGAGTAGTTTTTGTACCATTCGGGTTTGTACCTTTTCCAGTAGTCCGGTTCAGTGATTAAAGCATGGGAATATGATTACTTAAACAATTCCACATCAATTTTATTATAAACAAATACTGCAAGGGTTTCCATGGCGACCAATTATTTGGGACTAATTATGAGAAAATTAACTAAACGGTTCCATTACAGTAACTCTTTCCTTTCCATTTTCAACAGTCCTTTCCTTCTCATTTAACTTCCTAAAGCCAAACGTGGGCATTATTGAAATTGGATATTTAGTTCTTTGGTGATCAAGGCCTAATGACCGTACAATTACTGTTTTGTCATTTTCAAATGTTCAGCAAATTGATTCTTTTGTCTGAAAATTCTATAGGGATTCTCTTAATGGATCTTTACACCTGTTGTTCAAAATACAAATATTTTAAAGTAAGCTTTCTCTTATTTACCAGCATCAAATTCCACATTTACTTTTGTTGACAATCACTGAGCAGATACTTTCAGTATTCTTCTATGTGTCGGAATAATTCAAATTACAGCTTAAATAAAGCTTGAATATAGAAGGAGATTAAACTTTTTTATTTTATGATTAACTTTCTTGATAAAGTAACAAAGTGAAAAAAGTGTGAAGTGCAGCCTGGGCAAATATGAAAATAATACTTTTTTTATAAAGATGCCTTAAAATTTTTGTTAAAGACAATTCTCTCATAATCAAATCCTTAAGACAATTTCTTTTTACAAGCTCATGATTTGTACTTTAAGCTTTTTCTCCACGCTGGTATGTATTATACATAGCCATTTCCTGTGAGGTGGAACAAGAGCCTTTTTTGACCTCGTATTTCAAATTGAAAATTAAAAACATTTTATACATTTAATAATATACTTATTTTTCAAATATCTATTACTAAATCATAAATATCTCAAATTCTATTTTCCCACGTCTGTCTGTCTGGGGGGTGGGGGTGTGTTGGCGTTGAGTGTTAGTGTTTTACAAAAGAAGAGAGAACTGACAATAGAAAATGCTGGTAATGTAAATGATTATGGATATCCCTAGGGAGTACTAAGTAAGTTTGGTGAAAGAATGCAATCGATATTAGCGCTTTTTTCCCCCCTAATAGTGTCTTTTAAAAAAATGTATTTTACTTTCCCCAACTCAGCTGCTAACCCAATTCGATGGAAATTAGTTAAGTTGAAGGAAGTAAAATCCTTTTTCATGAGTGTAAGGTATAGAGATCATGTGTTGCCACTTTCTTCTCGAGAGTTTCTAACATCAGGGTCGTCTGCAAGCTCCTCAGTTTCGAAGCTTTTTGAAATGCAAACATGAAAAGAATTCCTTGAAGATAGCGATGTACCTTCTGATTTGACAAAATGTACCATTTCAGATCTTAATGATCTGTGATCAAGCAATTTATTTCAAGCCAATATTCAATATTGTGAATTGGTGTTCAAATGTCGATTTTCTCATTACAAATTGATTTTGATGATTAAAAAACCAACAAAAACAACACACCTTGACAGGCCCCACTAAGTTAGCTAGTTTGTCAATAAAAATACTACAGCTGCATAACAGATATACGAAATAAATGTATGACAACGTAATCTTTTGAGATTTAGAATGTTATTGAAAGAGAGCAATTAAAAAGAAAGACAAGTGGATAATACATGTTACACTGCACTGAGTTTGGGATCTACTTTCTTTACAATTTTTCCTGAACATAATTAACTAATTATGGCTTTACATATTGTAAAGTACAGTAGGCTCTAATTGTTTTAATTAGATTGTTAAAAATATGTTTAGTCAGCACTAAGTTTTCTATGTAGGATTAGAGTCACGCCTCCACCAGTTATTTCTAAAAGACATAATAAAACAAATATATTCACCAAAATTTAAGCAAATTAGAGTCGCACCTCCTCCAGTATATTCATAGGCTGAAACTGCTGTATTTCTGTCATTATGTCAGGTCCGAATGCATAAGTACATAACAAGCAGATTTGCAAGAAGCATAGCAATTGTAAAAGGGGAAGATGAAAGGATGATAAATGGAGAGAAACAGAGGAAATTGAGCAAAAAGAAAAGCAAGTAAATAGTTTTTATGTAGAAGCTGAACAAATCTGTTAAAAGGTTGGTATTGGGTGAATCATAATTAGCAGAAAAATGAAAACTCAGATCTTACATAGAATTGAAAAGAGTGTTAATACGCATAAACCACAATACCGTAATATCATTTGCTTCAGTAATTTTGGCTGGTTTGTGTTCATATCATTTGTTACTGACTTGAATCTGGTAGTATTTACAAATATTCCAGAGAATATAAGTGAGTGCCTTGTCATGTCTTTCTAAATATTCCTATTTTGCTAGGATAGGACAGCCAGATATTATGTGCTCCACACTTTCATCTAATTTACGGCATAATCTACATTTTGAATCAGTTCCATTTTTGATAATTTTGTGCTGATAGTATCGTGTTGCTAAACTTTGATCTTATACAGTTATCACCAAACCTTCTGTCTCCACTTTCAATCCTGAACTTTGCAACCATTTATGTCTCAATTCTTTGTCAACATTTGCTTTGTGAATTCTCTCAGGGTACTGTCCAATGTAGCGGTTTCTCTTTCCATCTCTCTTTCATGTTAACCATAATCTGGTTCTTTTCTGTTTCTTTTAGAGATTTCACTTCCTCTGTAATTGGCATGACTTTTTCATTTTCAGTACTCTCCATTTGTAATCCCATTCCCCTTTGAAACTTATTTGCCTCTTTTTGGATCGAGTATAACTTCTTGTCGCTTTCATGTTTGTACACTTGTTTCAACATGTAGTCTTTTGTTTCTTTCAAGTACATTTCCTCTGCCTCCTTCCTTTCTTTCCAGATATATTCTTTCCATGTCTGCTTTAGGATGATCAATTCTGTGGTTTGTCATTATCTTTCTCGTCTTGGTATCCATTCTTCTGATTTCTTTCATATGCCAGTTAATTACATTAAACGTGTATGGCCACTGGAACTGCCAAAGTGTTAATGGCAGTGATTTTATTGGGTGAATTAAGCTCACTTTTCAGGATCACCTTTGTTTATTATTATTATTATTATTATTGTTATTTATATTATTATTAAACAAACCCGTCATTGATGGGTTGCCACTCAATTCAAAGGACAAATTAAATTTTACAAGTAATGAGCGCTATCGATACTCATACGGCACCTGACAGTCACCGAAATATACCTTGAAGGTAACGAACCGCTGAATATGGCATTCGTTGATTTGGAAAAAGCATACAACCGCTTCCCAGGTAATGTAGTACTTTGGTGCTTGAGAAAAAGAGGGATGACGGAAAAAATGGTAAAAGTAGTCGCCAACCTCTACCGCAACAGTCAGACCAAAGTAATTTGCGCAGCCCGAGAATCCAAAAACGTCGAAATCAGAGTCATATTACATTAGGAATCTTCACTTAGCCCCTTCCTGTTTGCTCTGGTAGTCGACACCATAGCGAAGGACACAAGGAGAGGACTACCAGAGGAGCTGTTGTATGCAGACGACCTGGCCATAACAGTAGATAACAGAAAAGAGTTGAAATCGAAGCTTCATAGTTAACAGGAAGCAATGGAATTGAGAACTTTAAAAATGAATAGCAGGAAGACAGAAACAATGGTATCATAAAAGAGTGATCAGATAATTATTAACATTAGAGATAGACATGGGAAAGTGATTAAGCAAGTGAAATCGTTCTGCTATTTAGGAACAGCCATTAAACGACAAGGGGGGTGTCAAGAGGAATTTAAGACAGGAGTTAGAAGAGCTTGGGCGAAGTGACAAGAATTGAGTAATAGTCTATTTCTAGGAGATTCGGATTATGATACAAACATTAAACTCCATAAGCCAAGGAGTGGGACTGGTATAAATTATTTTGAGAAGCTTAAAGAAAGCATAAAAGGAAAAAAAGAAAAGTGTTTCAGGTTTTAGACAATACAGTGCTGGTCCTAAGGTTCAAACTCTTGAAGATTACATGGAGCACTTTGGAGGAAGCTTAGTGGAGTATACATCAACATTTTTTTATGGCTTACTGTATTTTTTTCAACAAACTATCTTTTGAGAAACGTATCTGGGAAATTGGTCCTTATACAACCTTCATATAAAAAATCGCTTCCATGTGCTCGTGCATTGTGTCGCCAGCCTTCATAAATGCTTAGAAATGTCTCTGTTGTGATTATCAGATGAAAAATGGAAGGTGAAAAAACTTGCTGCAAAAAAGCTTAACGAAAAAAGTCGTTCATAGAGATGAAAACAGTCCTATCTTGAATAACACTTCCGGATGCAATAGGTGACGAAATCCTTGAATAAAGATTTTGTGAACTCTTTAATTTTACTGCTAAGTGTTTATGTAAAAAGGAAATTAAGTAGAAGAAAGGAGAAGTAAGGGATAGGTGTGAGAGTCCTGTATTTGGGCTTATTACTAAAGTACAAAGGAATTCTCTCCCATAATAAACGATAAAATATTTGAAATGATCGAAGACCCAAACTGTATTCCTAAACATAAAGTAAAATAAATTTCAAAATAATTACACATGTTGCTGTAAGGTAGTTTTTCATGCTTAAAACCTTTTGTCCTCAAGCACTTTCCACTTTTTTGGATTTTTTTTGTGACTTTCAAAAGCTATTTAACACCATGTTTCTTTGAATGTATGTTGTATAGTTATGCAAAGTTGATGCATGTAATGTACCTATGATATTCGTTATATTTTTGTACTATAAATAATATATCTAATGTGATAATGTACCGTACGCAAATGCAGCATTATTTTAATAAGGTATATTATGTAATGCTGCAGTACAGGTGGCAACTGCAGCTTTGGTGACTTTGCTGAACCAACAGAAACGGCTGCTGAATGTGCCACCTACTGGGACTCCCAAATCTGATAACTGAAGAAAGTCGTGAGACTCCAAGAAGAAGAAGAAGATTATGTGATACAAAGTATTTCAGTCATATATGTTCATATAAATAAATATTCATAAATATAAATATAAATATAAATATAAATATAAATATAAATATAAATATAAATATAAATATAAATATAAATATAAATATAAATATAAATATAAATATAAATATAAATATAAATATAAATATAAATATAAATATAAATATAAATATAAATATAAATATAAATATAAATATAAATATAAATATAAATATAAATATAAATATAAATATAAATATAAATATAAATATAAATATAAATATAAATATAAATATAAATA
>RDPX01000246.1:942740-945240 GCA_003991215.1 Morbakka virulenta
TTTTTTTTGTTCAAAGAAACCTTGTAGGTGATCCTTTTTGATGATTGTAAAGACATCATCGACTTACCTTTCCCAGACAGTTGGCCCTTGGTTTGCTGTTGATAATGTTGTAGCTTCAAATGTTTGCATGAATATTTCAGCAATAACCGAGGATGTAGGGACTCCCATGGGTACACCTTTGGTTTGCGTGTAGATGTCATTGTTGAAGAGGAAGCATCTGCTGTTGAGGAGTGCTCGTAGTAGGTTCAGGATATCTGAAGGTTTCAGTGTGGTTCTTGATGGCAATGAAGCATCATGTTCACGAAGGTCCTCTACAATTCGTAGGGCATCGTCAATGGGGATGCTTGTATATAATGATGTGACATCGAAGGAGACCATGATTTCATCTTCTTGGATTCTTTGGTGTGTAATGAAGGCAGCAAAAGCAGTGCTGTAATTACAGTGGTGTGGATTCATCTTTGAGTACGGACATAGAAGGTCAGCTATATAGCGTGAAAGTGAATGAAGCGTACTTCCAGAGTAAGCCACGATTAGACGTATTGGAACATTAGGTTTATGTACATTTGGTAATCCATAGAACCGTAGTAACGCCGAGTCTTTGGGTTTTAATCTGTGGCAGAAGCAGTTATCAAGGAGATGGTTTTTCTGTAACGTACTTTGGTCTTGACTGAGTTCATTGGGTTGCGCTGAACCATGGTATATGGTCCATTGTTGAGATGTTCCTGGCACTTCTGGATGTATTCAGCTTTGTTGAGGGTGGCAGTTACACGCCCTTTGACGGCCGGTAGGATGGAGATCGAATTATCATTCTTTAGGGTTTTGATAGCACATCGTTTCCTTTTCGTGATGTTGTCAGTGGGAACTTTGGAGGATTGAAGGGTAAGGCTTGTTTTTGCTCTAATTGTGTCTGCTTCACTTTTTAGAAGGTCTTTTACTGCTGTTTCCACTATCGAGACAATCTCCTTTGCAGGGATGATTTTGGTGGTAACAGAAAAGTTCAAACCTTTCATAAGAAGGGATTTCTTTGTCGATGACAGTGTCCGACTAGACAAGTTAACAATCCAATTAGACTTGTTTGTGGGTTTCGGTACTGCCGATAACCTTCGTTTCAGGTTCTCGAACTTCTTTTGGTGTCTTTCCCTGGTAGAGTGTAATCTTTGTATGTGATTGTTATCTACGGATGAGATTAATTCCTGATAGTGGTCGGTGCTTAGTCTGCTTAAAAGAAATAATTCAGCTTCTATGAGTTAAAGGAATTCTTGAAGAAATTGACGGCTTGTCCGTTCAAACATACACCTTGATCTGTTTGTGGCAAATAGGCAACGAAGACGTAAATTATTTGGAATCACATGGTTGTGTAGGCATCTTAAGGAGAACCTTAAGTGATTGGTAAATTCAGCCTTCTTGATCTTTGTTTTATTCCAGACGTCGACAGCGCTGAAGAATATCTTCTCCATATGTTTCCTTAATAATCTTGAAAATTCTTAACTTTATGGACTCAGAGGAAGTCGTAGATGTAAGAGCTTTATCATGTCATGAGTCGTGAGCTTTTTCCGAACTACGTTTCGAGAGATACGTCTCCCATCGTTAGGCTCATACCTTGTTTAAGACTATTTATATCTTAGCAGCTTGTTGACCTATAAAAGTTGACTTCAGCTATTGAAAAATTCTTGTTGGTCTACCTCACACTTGACAGATACAACGTTGACCACAGAAAACGTATTCAACACAACATCACAGCAGCTGTACTGCTGCATATATCAGAATTTACTGTTTAGGTTTTGTCCTCTGGATCAAGCCTTTTCTTCCTTGGTCTCCAAATAAATAAACCAGGTCACACTGAGAGAAATTTCAGTCTTTAACACCATCAAGGAACATTTAATAGCGGAGATGCTGGTCTGTTAGAGAATCGGGGCTAGAGTTGTGTTGGGACGAGTCTAAAACTCTATGAAAGGCCAACTAAGAAATGAAAGCACTACAATTTTCAGCAGCCTCTTATTCACTGTACTGAAAGAAAATATCAAAAAAGAAAAGAAATAAACCTTGTTTTCATGTCAGCAATCTTAGCAGTCTAAAATGAATTACTAAAATATAATTGAAACATTAATTAATGTAATTGGTAACTACTTAAAATCTTTTTGTACCAGACAATACAAAGAAAAGAAAGAAAGAAAATTTACAAAAAAATTGCAATTCTTTTAAGGCCTTTGGACCAATGTTTATTTTGAAGACAAACTTTTTAGGTGGAAGGCTTTTAAGGAAAATAATTGTGACAATGCTTCATTATTGTCAATAGTTTTCAAGTGATTTAGAACTGCGTTCTGAATGTGTTCAATGGTTTTCAAAATGGTTGGTTTATCATAAATGGTTGTAGACAGTAAGAAAACATAAATTGTTTCAAAGAATGGCTAACATCCTGTCAAATATAAAAATATTTGGTGATTTCCTCGAAGACCATGGAAAATACACAAGAAAAACATTGTAATTTAATTACACGCTT
>RDPX01000246.1:950240-969541 GCA_003991215.1 Morbakka virulenta
AACTACTTTAAGAGCTTTTCGTTCGAACAGATATTTCTTGGTACTTTCCCATTTTCCCCCTTTTGTTCACTTTAAAAACTTTCCCCCTACCATTCATTCATATATTAATTAATTCTTTTTAGTCTAGACGGTACCTGGTTTTTATCAGAAAAATCGTTTTCACGAGTTAACTTTAAGTTTTATTACAGGGAAAAGAAAAACAAGATTACGCTCGATTTTTAGCGATTGTGTTCAAGCTGGTGGGAAGTGTGTTAAAATGTCTTGAAATATAGTGTGAAATAAATTATTGTTTCTATTTCTTTGATGCCACATCCACTCACACAAATAACTGTCAAGCATAGTACGATGGTGGGGGAAAAGCGTCTGTGGTGAAGGAAATATGTTTAAAATCTATTTTTGGTGGGGGAAAAATGGGAAAGTACCTATTTCTTTATCAACTGTTTCGAATTAATTAGCATTATATTAAGATTCCATGGTCATGGTGTTGACTTGACTTTCCACAAAGCTTGAAAATATAGGTGCGAATTGTTTCGTTAAAAAGGAACGACAAACTTACTGTGTATTTATGTGAATGAAATCAAGCGCAAGGGATAATCGTCTAAACTGACTTGAAAGCTATTTTGAATTTGGGAAAAAAGAGAAAAGAGAGTTAGTCATGCAAGGTGTATTTAGTATTTAAATAACAATGAAATCAATATATTTTTATTTGTAAATCGATAAAATGTGTATAAAAAATACAAATATTGAGGAATATATATATTTGTGTGTGTGTGCTTATGTGTGTATTACAGACAGTAAAAAAAAAGCTGATGATATATTGAAATCTCTAGCAAATTAGTGAACGTCCTAGCAAGTCAGTTCAGTTTCACAAAATCCTTACCTCAGTCATTTTCGTTAATTTCACTGTTGAAAAACAGTGATCATTTTGGTCACTGCAGTCATCATCTTCATCAACTTTGTGGTCTTTTGCTATTATCACATCATCATATTACATATTCGTCTCAACTAGTATCATTATCATTTTCACAGTCACCATTGCACAATGACACTGAGAATTTAGAATTTTGTTGCTTACAGTTTATTACACACTTAGAATTTGTGTAGAATAAATGTAATGAAGCTTAAAATTCTGAGATCCTTGGAATTCCTAGATCGACCCCTCAATTAAACAAGAATTGTAGAAATTTTTCCCCCCGCATTATCCTTGTTGTATCCATAAAGACCAATCAAAACAGCAAACATATTTTTCTCTACAACATATGTTGTTACCATATTTACCTTAATATTATCATAATAATTTCCAATTAACTTCTATGGTTCCTAAGCTGATGACACTACCTTGTGCTTTGGCATCGGTTACAAGACCGCTCAGTTGCAACAAGTCAGACATGTGGAAGAGTATGATCTTCACGTTGTGAGAGATAGGGTCAGGAAGGATCCAATTTATTACAATGCAACAAAAATACAACTGATATCATTCAACAGAATGTTGTATTTTTATTTACCTCAAATATTTGGGACTAATATTATGATTATAACCTTGGTGAGGTTTCTCTTACACTTGAGGAATGCTCATCGATGAGGATACTTGATAAAAACTCAGTTAGTTACAGCTAGTGTGACTCACTTCACGTAAAGTTTTCATCCCCATGTAGTTTTTATTCCTGATTGCAAGACATCTATTTATGAAAGAAGTTACTTTTCTTTGATGGATAGATTGTAGATATTATTGAATTCTGAGTGCTTTTCTTGGTCATAAAACTTGAATACTTTTGAGTCAACTCATCTCGTGGCATAAACCTTAAATGAAATTTTCATCAAGAAGGAACATGTAGATCTGCAGATTAAGTAAATAGAGCTGTCATCAATAGGTGTTGACATTATAATCAGTAAAGAACTAGTCTAAATGAGGTGACCACAAAGAAACTAGTTTAGAATTCAACGGAAAAGAATCTCAGTCATGATTTGGGTAATAACATTGTCTGGAAAGGGTAAAAGTTATCGGAAAATGAAAAATTACGCAAAGCAGTTTAGTCTAAGACAAACATTGAATACAGGTCTGATCTAACGAAACAGTGAGATGTTAAATGATAGTTAAGAGAGAGACGATGATGGTGCTATGTTACGTATGGTAAAGCACACTCTTCTGTCAAATTTGTTCTTATTTAAATGAGTCAAAAGCCATCAAGCACACAAATAGCAACCGTTAAAAGTATTTTATGAAAAACATTTACCTCAGCATAATGTATTCCTATACTGGCCCAGGCAAGGTAACTGCTCGTAATCTAGAAATCCAGCAATAAAAATAAATGACAAAACTAATCTATGTATTATTAATTGGTTTACATGGAGAAGTCTTTTTCACAAATTTAAAACGCTTGTGAAAAGAAATTTCTTCTCTGTAAGAAACACAGCTACAGAGTTCCTAAAAGTAAAAAATCTTGTCTTAGTTAAAAGAAAATATGCAATTAACAAGTGCTGTAAAACTTCAAATTGAACCCCCTTCCTCATATAAACCTTCCATTTATAGGGTCATCAAAGCTGTGATGCAAAAATGGGAACATGCTTTAGGTCCCCTTATATATGGATATGGGTTTATACATGGATTAAACACAAAAAGTGTTGTAGAAAAATATTTTTAAATCTTTTACATTGTCCTCGCATTCTTATTATTTATCTTAGTTTCGTAAAGATAATGCGTGCAGGGAAGTTTAATGCCTCCCTCAAGGATTCATGCTCCTTCTAGTGTTTTTCCTCTTTCTCCCGTAACCTTTGGTTTAATTTTATACAATTTCCTTTATTTTGGCAGAAAACAAATTTTCTGTCAATGCGTCTGGAACATGCCTTATCACAATGCCTCTAAACTTTACAATGATGGCATTTTTGCTAAACTTGGTATATGGTTTAAGAAAACATTCTAGTTCCTTATCCGTTTTGTAAAAGGGTCCTTTAACAAGACTATCTTTTTCTCTTGAGTTCACTCGACCTAAACAAGTTAATAGCATGTTTGCTTTCCTGTTGTTGTAACTTTTGCTTCAAATTATAAACTTTTGTTTATTGGAACTTTGTGTTAGACTTACGAAATTTTAGTTGATTTTGGAATCTTTACTTCTTGATGTGAAAATGGCTGATGATGACATTAGTACAAAGCAGACTAGTAGAACCCTTTTCCGTTAATTCAGATTTGCAATTGTGCAATGGTTCTCAAATAGAACAAACATGTAACAAAGATCTAAGCACTTCAAAGTTGACCGTAAACATGTTCGAACATGGGTAAAAGATGAAGAAAAGATAGGAAAACAAAAAAGTATATGGATGAATGAATGTAGTCGTCGAGCGTATTTCGCGCCAGTGGAAGATAGGATAGCACAACAGTGCCAAGAAAAATGGTGATTTCTCTCTCAAGGTCTTTACCAATCCGGCAAAGCCAGATTTAAGGAGGGTGCTGTTGTTTGCAAATGTGCACATATCCCAACAAATTGATGAGTCAGACGTCTTTTGCGAAAAAAAAGAACAGTTTTTGTCAACATACCACCAGGATGAACCGGCCGAATACAACCACTATATTTTGTTCTGAATAAAGTCTTTAAGAATTTCGTTAAGAACACTACGAACAACATCTTGACGATAATGTTTACGATTACATTGAGGGAAACACCTTGCTTCAAACGGAACATCTTAACTACAAAGTGATTTGCCATTGAATGGGAAAAACTAATGCCAGACAAAGAGATGGTTACTCGCTCATTTAAAAAGTGTGGGATCACCACTAACCTTCAAGGGTCAGAAAATGATAAAATAAATATACAAGCATTATAGACGTATATGGTGGCGTCATAAAACCAATTTTAATTTTGAACTCCTTACTTCCCCCGTTTGCTTTGCTTCTTTTAACCCGTTTTGACTACACTTTATTTGAGAAATGGTATTTACGAGAAAAATCTCAACAGCTATACGTTTTCTTTTGGGTAAACTAAACTGCTTTACTCTGGGAAAGGATAATCAATTATTATTGTATTCCGGCTTTTTAGCTGTCGTCATTGGCAAAACTTATTCGTAAACTGTTGTAATTATAATGAATTTCAATTCCCAATTTTCGACGAAAAACGATTTTTCCAATCATCCACATTTTCAGTATATGTTCAAATTTTCAAAGCTCCATTTTCTCATTATAGTTTGAAATTGCAAGGCTTTACTTTTTCAGTGCATTTTCGAATTTTTTCTTTGCCGAGCATTTAATCGCTTCCATATGGATCAGTAGCTATCCTATTCAATTAAAGTTATATTTTTGCATATAATAAATTTTTGTAATTATTTCTATTAGTAGGAGCCCTGCGTTACGTAAAGAAAACGAATTCTAATGGATCCGGGAGAAACAGAAAATATCTTGTGTGCTTTTACTATCGGTATATTTATTAACCTAATTATAATTTTGACATGCTGGCATTTCCATATTGCTACTGCAGTCAATTTAGATATATTTACAAAGAGTCAAACTAAGTTTCTATGTTTTGATTTACCTCTTCGTCCTCGGCACTAAAAGGAGGTTGTCCAAGTGTCCGAATAATCTCTAATACACCTTGAAGATGAAATAGTATCAATAAGTGTACAAAATGGATGGTGGGGTTTTTATGCATTTATGGCTACAAGTATTTTTGTAATTTGAATTTAAAGTTTCACCCTCGATATTAGTTAACCAAGAAGAAATACGTATGACGCATGGCTAGTTTTTACTATGGAAAATAAGTTATTCCAGCATAATATAATATTACGAATACGATGAACTTATTCTTTAAGAGGGAGAGAAAATAATAATTTCCCACAATGTATGAGAGTGGTAAAGGGTAGGATAAACCCAACTCTTAATGAAAACGTAACAAAAGGCAAAGAAAAAAAAATTGTTTGCTCGGTTGCAAGGGACTGTAGAACCCACAATTATACAACTGGAGAAATTAATTAAATGCAGACACCCAAAATTCATAAGATGTTGCAGAAGGTAGAAATTTCAATAACCGAATGTAAAATAAATTTAAGAAGTATTATATCAGTCGTCCGTCCCTCGGGATTTTTTTCTCTCTAGAAGATGAAGAAAAGCCCACAATATATTGAAATTTATTCCAATTTATTCCACAATATAGTGAAATTTATTCCAATTTATTCCACAATATAGTGAAATTTATTCCAATTTATTCCACAATATATTGAAATTTATTCCAATTTATTCCACAATATAGTGAAATTTATTCCAATTCCAACATGTCAGTCGAGTATTAAACGTGATATTCATAAGATCTGTTTTTCATGTTTACTGATCCCATTGTGTAAATTAAAAGCCTGCAGATGGCATCTTTCAGTGTTTAACGTTTTGTTCCGGATGATTTAGCGGAAGTTTTTGTCCTTCCCAACTCTCTCTTTTCTGAAAATCTATCTGTATTTTCCCGTTTTTTGACAAGGAAAATGAATCCTCCACCCATCTCTCTCAGTACCTCATTTTTCAATAAAGTTATCGAACGGTTCCCTGCTTTTCCGAACTAGTTTTTACAGTTAATTTACTACAAAGCATTGTTATTGAAGAAGATCAATTGTCACACCCACTTCTGATTTCATTCTTAAATCCTGTGTGTCGCCACACGACAAAGAAAGCCAGATTTTAATATGTGATTATCGCTGATTAAAAATTTTTAATACTTTTAATGCGTTCACTGTTAGATAGCTGTTAACTATGAGGAGATAATCTCATAAGTATGCAAAGTACTTTCTCTTTTAGTTATCAACAATTTTCAAGCAAAAATTTCTGATCTGCCAGAAGCTCCATGCTTTAGTATAATTTTCTAAATTACTGACATACATAAATATTATGGTGATCTGACTGTTTACTTTTGTTTCAAAAAGCTAAATTCATATTAATTTTTATGGGATCTTTGTAAAAAGAAAGAAGTCTAAATTGGACACACTTTAGAACTCACAAGGGAAACAGCTAAATTGATGCAAAAACTGCATCTGTCCATTAGATAATTGTAGTCCAAATGATTGTCGTTCCGTAATGAAACCAATGGCTATGCATTGGGTTTATCATTTCGTGTATAAGATGAACACTTCAGAAAATTATAAGAATTCATGATGAAGGTGAAAATGTTGCAGATTTTTTCCAATTTAATGTAACGTTTTACACATATACACACGCTCATCCTTTATCCATCTGGTTCTTACTTTCCTTTTATCTTTCTTTGCCTTTGTATGTGAGTGCCACTGTGTCTCTCTTTCTTTGTTTCTGTTTTTCTCCCCCCCCCCCCTCTCTCTCTCACTTTGATTTTCTCAGACATTAAAATTTCATGACAATGACAATTTAATTTGCTTCTTCAATAACAAAAACATTAACAACAAAATATGTTTCGAATAACCTTTTTCACCAGTTAAGTTCCTTTTCTTAGGTCTCAGACAACTTGACATTGGAAGTGTTGGATTTTATTAAGCAATACGCAGCTTCCCTGCCTTTAACCAGAACTATTTAACAAGGGAATAAATGTGTTAATCCTTTCATGTTTAATTGGAAAAGAAGCTGGTCTTTTCTCACACACTGCTTGAACTCCAAGTACTAAATTTCATTTAGGTGAGGTCACCAAGATATATGACACCAAAGGCACCGTCCTCTGCCAATGGAAAATGGGGCATAACCCTAATGTGAACCTAATAGAATCTGCTATGATTTTAATAAATCGTATCTAACAAATTTAATGTGATGTATAAATTATTTTCCGCTTTGATGCACTCTTCACTGGTTAGAAAACGCTGATAAAATTAAATGTCATGTGATTTTTTTACCTTCGAATACCTGGCTTTGTTTCCACTGTTCGGAAAAAGCATTTGAACATGCTTTTTCCATTCGTTGGCATCTTGGCCAAAACGAATACCAACAAAAACATGATTCTGACTTATAAATGAATTTTAAATGGCGGATAACCCCCCCCCCCACACACACACACACACACCTATTTCGCTTAGATTTTCAGTATTAAAGTTAGTAGAGAAACGCAAATATACAATATAGTGAGGTAGAGAAATAATATGTTCAACTATGGATACAAAGCCAGGACCAAAGTTCAATAGAATTATACTTGACAGTCGAGCGGTTCGATAAAGATTATTACATCATGGATCCGATGCTTTATACTGAGCAACATTTTGTAAGAAGGCTCTCTATCAGTTCACCGGATAATAGAACTGATAGAAAGTGCTGGTTATGTAAGAGAACTTAAGGATATCTTTTTAGTTGTGACATGTACAGTCAAGTATAGGCATTTGGTGATTTTAGAGTTTCGTTCCTTTTTTTTCCTTTTCGAAGGCAGCTTAAAATATTTTTAAATGCGTAAGAAAACTAAGAATCGAAATAAAGGCCAATGTTTTCGATGTTAAGAGAGTGAGTGGCCGCATTATAAAGGTAAATTGATGCTGAAAAATTGGATGGTGAATATCATCAGTAGTTATGAATCACAGACTGGTTGCTCGAAAGAAGAGAAGCAGAATTTTTTTAGGTGGTGGGTTTGAAGTGCATGAAGCCCCTTTTGGGTTTGGTGTAAGAAATGAAGGGGGGAGGGGGGAGAAAGATATTGAAATCAATTGAGGAATTGGACCTGGTGATTTCAAATACGTGGTGCGGAAAAAGAGCGGAGCATCTATCTACATACAGCAGTGGAGTGCATCAAAGCCAAATAGATTACTTCCTGACGAAGCGAGAGGACAAAAACCTGGTCCGGAATTGCAAAGTCATACCAGGGGAAGCTGTAATAGCTCAACATCAACTTCTGGTCATGGGTTTGATACTAAGAAGGAACAGGAAAAGGCGGATAAAAAGAAAGGATACGATTCAGGTCTGAAAACCCAATGAAGAAGAAGCAGAAATGTAGTAAAGGCTAGGTGTCAGTGAAAGGATTGGAAGAGGTGAAGCACAAGCGACTGCAGAAAGTTAGTGGGAAAAAAGTGAAACAGGTCACGCTGGAAGAGTCTGTCCGAGTGTGTGGTAGGAAAAAGGGACTAAAACTCACAGATAGAGATAGTTGATGGTTGTCGGATGTCCGAACTGTAGTAAATAAAAAAAGGAAGAATTCTAGCTTATGAAAATGAAAGGTAGTAAGGATGCCATCCAGGACCAAAAAAAGAGCAAGCGTGATGCCAAGCGGGTGGTTGGCGTAGCGAAAAGTATTGAGAAGTGGTGCAATGATCTTGAAATAAAGAAGAGCCAAGTCAAGGTGTTTAGAATTGGCAAAGCAATATATGGAGCAAAAAGGGATACTGGGCATATTGAAGCCACATAGGATGGTTCAACAAAGATTCCGACAGAGGAATCGCAGGTAAGAAGGAGATAGGTTGAATAATTTAGGCAGCTTCTGAATACAGGGAATGGTAGAGAAAACTGGAAGAGGTGGCCAAAAGTGAAGGACCAGAGTTTCAGATTAGTGAAGAAGAAATAAAAAAGGCATTACATCGGATGAAGAGAGAGAAATTACCACAGAATTTTTTTGGGCACTAGAGCAGCTTGAAATTAGGTGGCTTACTGGTTGACTAAACAGGCTGTGGACTGAAGAAATTATTCCAAAAGACTGGAAGAAAAGCACTATGATACCGATCTACAAAGGAAAAGGAAAGATCTTCGAGTTTGAGAACTAGAGGGGAATAAAGCTGTTGGAACGTGGGATGAAGATATACGAACAAATATTGGATAGAAGACTGAGGGAAGATCAAGATAGATAAAATTCAGTTTGGATTTATGCCAGAAAAAGGAACTTCGGATATCATCTTCGTACTGGGGTAGAGACGAGAAAAAACTCTGTAAGGAAATCAGGAACTGTACACTGCATTTCTCAATTTGGAGAAAGCATATGACAGGATTCCAAGAGGTCTGTTTTGTTAGTGTTTGTTAAAGAGAGGAGTAACAGAGAAAATGATTCGAGTGATCCTAAGTCTTTATAACGGCGGCCAAAACGTCATCCATGGCAGCGCTCGGAAGACTGACCCATTTCCCATAGAGGTGAACTTTAACCAGGACTCTGCCCGTTAGCCCATTTTATTTCATTGTGATCAGGGATACAATCACCAGAACCTTCAGGAAGGGAGTTCTGAACGAACTAATGTATGCCAATGACATTGCTGTATCGGCAACATCAGAGAAGACAAGAAAGGATCTTGATATAGCAGGAAGAACTGGAAAGGAAGGGATTGAATGTAAACAGCAGAAAAATAGAAGTTATGGTATCAGCAAAATGGGGAGGCAACAGAATACAAGTGGAAGACCAGCATGATGAGGAAATAAAGCAAATGGAAAAGTTTTGCTATCTGGGCTCAGTCGTGGATTAAAGAGAAGGAGTATACGAAGAAGTGGAGACTAGGATAAAGAAAGCTTGGGCCAAGTGGAGAGAAGTGAATGGGGTTGTGTGTGATAAAAGAAAGACCATCAAGCTCAAGGTCAAGATATACAAAAGTGTAATTAGCTCAGAGTTGCTGTACGGTAATGAGACTTTAAGGCTCAAACAAACAGAGGAAAGATTGCTTGAGATCACCAAAATGCATAAATGGATTTGTGGCATCTCCCTGCCAGAACATCGCACCAACGAGAATATCAGGCGCTTTGCAGAGTTATCACTATCAACGAAAGGGCAAGGGAAGCAAGGTTAAGATGGCTAGGGCATTTGACGAGGAGGGAAGAGGGCCATATTCTGAAGAGTGAATACCAAGCAAGAGTAGAAGGAAGAAGTAGAGGTCGACAAAGGTGACGAGCTGACCCGACCTAGCATTGTTAGCATTGGACAAGACCGAAAGAAGATAAATATATATATATATATATTCTTTCAAGTTGTTCGTCCAGAAACGAAATCTTGTAGATTGTTGACCAACATCGAGCCAAATCAAGTACCAGGCGATGCGTTTACAAAAATCTTTTTTATGCATTTTAAAACACAAATATGATCTAATTACAATCACAAATACAGATAATTGCAATATAGAATCTGTTCCTCTATAAAAGTTGAAATTTGAGATTATTTTGAATAGTAAAAATAAAACCACACAGTATACATACCTATAAGTTGTCCATCAGACCTCAGAATTGGATGACAAAGTACTGATTGTTCAATACCTGTGAAAGACAACAGCGGAATAATATAAGAGGAATAATACTGTTTACAAAAAAGCTATCAATTGCAAAATGTTAGGCATAGAAAAAATTCATAGTGTTAACTAATTAGATAGAATTGGGATCATTGAGTTCAAGACAAGATACAGCATGGTCTAAGGATTGCTTATTCTGTTTTGGAACTTACAGGGATAAAATAGTGTGAGATTATCACGATAAGGAAGCAAATTATTACGATTTTTGTAGTCATGCAACTGTGATAGTAATAACTAATATCGTAATGACATAAGAGAAGTTATATTAATGAGAACAAGGATGATTAGCCTTGTTGATGGCTACCTGTTGATATACTTGGGAAAATGATACGTGGTCTGTTAAGAACAAGTCAAGCAATTATGATTTCAAATACAGCAGTAAACGGCAGGCTACTGCTTTTTTTTTGTCTTAACGTCATTCTCCTCCAATAACTGGGGCTCAGACGGTGCCCTTCACAGGAACTTGGATTTGGCAATTAGGAATTTCTTAGCCGGATGCCCTTCCTGACCCCAACCAATGGCTTTTTCATTTGTGAATTTTCAAAGTCGCCTGCTCGGGGAATCAAACCCGGAATTCTTGGTTACGGTGCAGTTGCACTAACCATTAAGCCACGGCTCCTCACAATGGCAGGCTACTGAATGTACGATTGAAATCAACATACTGCAAAAACACAATCATCTGCTGCTTTCTATCGGTTCTGAAACATGGTGATGAAATAAAGGTCATTTACAATTAGCATGATAAATTTATTTAGCACCAACAAGTAAGTTGAGAAACTTGAGAATAATTCTGCAGGTCTGGAAAGTGCAGTGGAAAGCAAATGTCTGTTGATTATTGCTCTGCTAGAAATTTTCACCAGGGAGTTAAAAAAGATTAGTATCATTTATGAGAATAGGAAGCCTCTGTTTTTTGTTGTTGTTTTTTTGTTTTTTTTTATAGTTTTAACGTCATTTTTTCCCCAGCTATTAAAGCTCCGACGGTACCCTTCAGAGGGACTTTGATTTGGCAGTGAGGAATTTCTTGGCAGGATGCTTTTCCTGACCAATGGCTTTTTTTCTTTGTAAAGTTCCAAATTCTCCTTGAGAGCTCGAGAAATCGAACCCGGAACTCCTGGTTACTATGCAGTTGCACTAACCATTAAGCCACGGCGCCTCAGGGAAACTCTGTTTGATAGAATGAAATCTGGTGTACAGAGCATTCATTTAGGAAATAGGTCTCGTAACAGGAGAGGAAAAGTGCCTTTGCTGTCTTTGATGAAAATAGTTTCTTCTTTGACTTCTAAGATCCATGTTAGCTTGTTAACCTTGATCCTGGCTTACAGTTTAAATTTATGTTTTTTTTGAAGCAGGATTTGTATGAAATGAGTACTCTAAGGATTTTATTCCTTGTCTGTAATTCTGTTTTTTATTAGTTCGGCACAAAACCATCAGTTAGTTAAGAAATAAAAATTTTATAATATTATTTTCTATTTCGTATTATTTTCAAGTTTTCTCGTTTAATAAGTATCTCAGGGCATATCTTTATAACACACATCAGTTTCCATTAAAGCCTCATGGAAACAAATTTTCCAAATTAGCTGCCAGAGTGTTGCAAAGGGATAGTACTGTTCTTTGCCTTTACATTACTAATACAATTTAAAGTAGGTAACACAATTCTAACATAATCTTACAACTACGTAACCACAATAATAACAACAATAATAATAATAATAATAATAATAATAATAATAATAATAATAATAATAATAATAAGCAGAATTTTAGGCAGAATGGGTCACCTGAACTGGGAAACCTAAACAGGCCCAACTGCAGGGCCATGGGGGGTTTTATTTTAAATAACTACCGCACCCCTTTTGGTTTGAGGAATGCACTTGTATCTACTNTGTGATGCATGCACCCAGTTTACCCTTATCGGGCTGGTAATCGGATGGGTTTGCTGGGGTTTCTATCCCTGAGTCCCCCATGGGCTCGTATTGCTCCACCACTCAATAATAATAATAATAATAATAATAATAATAATAATAATAATAATAATAATAATAATAATAATAAAATCATATAATACACATAGAAATAATGTGTTTATATTAGTGAAACAAAGAAAATCTTGTCTCATCATGTTAAAATATTACCATTCTCAAACACACTGATTTTCATGTTTCAGTGTAGTAATGCATGTTAATAATGTTAATAATGTAGTAATGCATTCAAAATGATGTTACTATGAAATTAGAATAGATAAAAATTACTTTTAATATTCGGTTTTAAAAATTACCTACCTTCTATTCCTGTTCCATGAGGGAATCTTTCATCCTAAAAGTGGAAAATGTGTAAATTCAACTTCAAAGTCAATAAATTGTTATTGACTGACTTCATAGATTTAATTTTCATCAATACTGTTATTTACGAATATTTTTTTTAGATAATTTGCCATCAAAATGTAAAAACTGTCGTAATGGAACCATTGCGTTAAAATGAAATGATATAACCCCAAAATGAGATATTATTACGTTTAAGAAAAAATATCGGTAAAATATGTGAAAAAAGAATTTAAGGCTTTCACAGGCTAAGTAAAGACCTGGCATATAATATAAGAATTTTTCCAATAACTTTTTAAATTTCATTCTGTAGCTTCCCTTATTAACTCCTCTTGCTAAACTATTGAATAATGTGGTACTCTGAAAAGAAAAAGATATTCTTGTTGCTTTAGGTAAATTCTACAGTATTTAAGCCACTGTGCCCTCTGAAAACCAAAGTAGTCTTAAATTACCGTTCTCCTTCTGTAAAGTTGAGCCCCAAAATTAGGCAAGAAAAAAACCTCTTTGGTTAAAAATTAATAATGAATAGGACGACAACTTTGTTATCACAAGAAGGAAGTTTGTTTTTCAAAGTGTATATTAGTGTTGTTTAATATGAAGTTACAAACAGAAAATTAAAGCTAATGCAGGATAACAAGAAAGAAGCAAAATCAGAGATGTGGGAAGCAGTTCTTATCAGAGAAGTGAATTTGGGGGATTTTGTCTAAAAAGAAAGGGTTTTCAAATTTTGAGGCTAATTTGTAAGGGAGTTTTATCGCTCTTAAAAAGTATGTCTTTTATGGAAGACATGGATATTTCATCAATGCATACAATATAGGCTACGATAATTCATTAAAATATCATTTTGATTATTATTTTTGTATAAGTCTATGCATATGTATATATTTTATTGGTATTATTTTTATGAATATGTGTCAAACTTTCCTTTTAAATTTTGAACCAGCATTTATAACTAAATTTCACACTTGTGCACTACCGTTTCCGGCATTGCCAATCTGCGTGATTGTCGGTGACACTGCTCCAAGCATTAACATCTATTAAACGGAAGAGCAACAAAGGAATGCAAACTCAGCAACACACACATACAAATCCTTTTTTGTGAACATAATCTTACAGTTGTCACACAAGTAATTTTTATTATTGTACTCGTGGCTTACTCATCCATCATTCCCTTTATCCCAAGTCTTCCGAAACTGCGGCTTGATTAGCAAAACCTCTTGACATATGTGTGTCTTTGTATTTGTGTACACGTGTATGATTGCACCAGGAAAAGCAAGTGGGTTAAACAATGAAAAAATAGTTGTTGTTGAAATATCTATGACCTTTTATAGTTTAACAAGAAGCAAAAGAATAATATAATTACCCCTAATATTTCATTGGCCGTAATGCATTCTTCTGTCCTTGCCACATAAGCAGCAATCGTCTTTCCTTCTTTTATGGATTCACTAAATGTTCTTAATAAAGGGGAGGAAACATCCAAAAATACATTTTTGACAATCTTTAATCATTTTTAATCTTACAAGTACAATGAAAAGAAAGACAAAACGATGATTTAAAAGAGAGAATTTATAAAATATTAAGAAAACCAAGATGTTGTACCAAACTGGATAAAAGATTTTCTTTCAGATGCAAAGCTATTTGTTCCACTACTTGAGCTTTGAAATTTCGAGAAATAGCGATGCAAAATTGCAAAAATTAAATGTCAGTATAACTGTTACCGCAAATCAATTGATCAACTTTCCAAATGTGTACTTTAATCTTAAAATACAGAAGAACATAAAACGTTTTATGAAAAGTACAAGGCCTCGTCAATTTTGACTGAGGACGTCTATACGAAATATTGTAAGCAATGGGACTTAACATCTTTTGATGCATTTACAAACGTTCTTCGCTAATGAACAATCTAATGATATGGAAAGGCAAGGATAAAAACATCCATTTAGTCGAATATACAAATAATATATCTGTAAATGCATCTTTTAACTTTTCCAGTTAGTATAGAAAAATTGATTCAAAGATGTATGCAAGAGACCCCATGCAGCACAAGTTATAGCAAAAATGTGTTCCTGTAACAACTCTAAATAACCTTCTTGTGTTGTTAATTATTATCAATTATTTACCAATACAAAACTGTCGATAGATATGTTTTCTCATGTGTACATCAGTGAGCAGAAGGTTTTATGAAAATAAACCAAGTAGAAGAAAGATACAAACAGCTACACAGGTATACAAAGAAGGAAATAACCACTAGCACAAGACAAACATGCACATGCACACAATACCTTTTAGAC
The DNA here is from genome assembly GCA_003991215.1 of Morbakka virulenta. NCBI lineage: Eukaryota > Metazoa > Cnidaria > Cubozoa > Carybdeida > Carukiidae > Morbakka > Morbakka virulenta. Next base: position 965,011 of record RDPX01000246.1, read on the forward strand.
TATACCTCATACACTGACTAGCACATTACAGTTTTTTCAACTTTCAATTAATCCACGTCTTTGACTGACACTACTTGTTATCCAAGTTAACCATAGCCAATTTAACGTTTGTGTGTAAAATGGGGGGAAGTTTCTTATATGTGTAGCACAGAAAAATTGAGGATAAATAATATGATTCAAATANGAAGGGTTTAAAGGAAGGAAGATGAATTTATAGTTCGGGAAGCAAAAAAAATCAAAACTAATTTTTTGCTAATTTAGTCATTTAAAGATGTGAAGGCTAAGATCTTCAACAAAAACCAAAAATAATAAATTAGGCCTGGAGTTGATGGATCTATTTTGAAAATTATTATTAAAAAACGTACTGTTGCAATACAACGGATTCGTTGAAAAATAATGCGAAGGAGAGACACTTCCTCAATTTGATTCTAAAAAATGTGGAAATGTTTTCTCATGTGTACATCGGTGAGCAGAAGGTTTTATGAAAATAAACCAAGTAGAAGAAAGATACAAACAGCTATACAGGTATACAAAGAAGGAAATAACCACTAGCACAAGACAAACATGCACATGCACACAATACCTTTTAGACTATACCTCATACACTGACTAGCACATTACAGTTTTTTCAACTTTCAATTAATCCACGTCTTTGACTGACACTACTTGTTATCCAAGTTAACCATAGCCAATTTAACGTTTGTGTGTAAAATGGGGGGAAGTTTCTTATATGTGTAGCACAGAAAAATTGAGGATAAATAATATGATTCAAATAGAAACCTTGTTTACTTGACACAATAAAAGGAAGGCGATTGAAATGGTTTTGACAGTTAACTAGAAAATCAAACTACAGTACAGGGCTGGAGATCCTATTTGTACCTGTAGAAAGAGAGGACTTTGACAGACAGCGATTGAAAACTCATGTGAACATGAGAAGAAAATACCTCTATTTATACCAAGAGACGTAATAAAATTTTGGAGAAACAAAAAAAATATGTAAGGTGCATTCTGTACTTAGCTTGCAAAAGCGTAGATTTAGTAAGTTAAATGAAACAATTGGCTGTAGGTGTAGATGTTAATATTCGTTTTCATATTTGTTACTTACCCTTCTTTTTCTGGGGAATATTGATATATGTTCTAGTCAAGAAAAAAAAATTTGTTTTTAGGTCATGGCATTATGAGGCAAGCTTCTTTTTACTATACTGACAAAAAAGAAATAACTTAAAGGGCTTCTTAACACAACAAGGGATAATTACTATGCAGGAATGAACTGTACATTATTTTGACAAGGTAAGGGATGTAAAGAAAAGAATCTATTTAAAAATAACAATAAATATAAGACGACCTTTGGCAAATAAAAATTACAAGAGCAACACAGAAGCACATTTCCCATTCTGTGGATGACACCCAATCACACCTAATTTACCTTGCAGGATCTCATTTTATAAAATGTTGAAAGTTGAATACCAAGACCAATGCACAGCGTAACGTCTAAGATATCAGTATCAAATAAAGTGCTCTACCGTATATCTATTATGCTAAACAAACATAAAAATGAGTTAAAGACTTTATGTTGCACTAATATTCTGCTTTGTTTCGTATCTAATAGAAGGGCTACAACTTGCAAGTAACATTCAATTATTCCGTCTTTATTTATGGCATTCCGTATCCAAAATAAGCTCATGTAGGACAATTTTGGGTTATTTAATTTTCTGTATTTTCCTAAAGCTTATGTTCTGCCAGGTGTAAAGTTTGATTAGGAATAATAGCTAAAGATTACGTGTGTTTTTTATGCGAAGATATCATTTAAGCTATAAATTGGACAAAAATATTTTTATGACCAAAAATGCTTTTTGTTTAATGCTAAACAAGCATGATCGTTTTGACCATTAGGGCCAATATTAAAGTACAAAGATAAGTGTATGACAGCTCGAGAATACATTTTTGTTTCGCCCTTGTATACACGAAAGCGAGTCTAATATAAGACGAGACTTAGTTTTTCAACTTTTTCTTACCTTCCTAGAAGAATCAGCTAGGTAAAGTGAAAACTTGTTGGCATGGATTGCTAATGAAAACAGAGAAAAAAAGAAGAAATAATAAATTAATAAAATAGTATAAACTTGAAAAAAACTCCATTAAATGAATGATTTAAAGAGTCGCACTTAATTCAAAATTAGACTGGTTGAAAATAATGCTTTATATTCTGTGCTACTTACTATTTACTTGTGCAATGTTGCATACACAGTTGTTTCAGGTACTTCAGGACCAAAATGTCATAGTTGTATTTTCCTACCGTCAATAATCACTCTTTTTTATGAAATTGGTAACTTATCTATCAAATTTGCCCATGTAACGATCGATACATTCTTTTAAGTTTCCTACAGCATGCTCTTAACAATCCAATAGAAAACACTTTAATTGAGTACAAGTTCAAGGAATCAATAACTTATATGCACAATGTAAACCTGGCGTAGACTGCAGTTTATAGGAGATGTCTGCGACAATATCTCCTATATGGCCCTTCCAAATTTTCTAATACAAAACAACCTGCCATTTAAATAAATTTTTGTATGGCATTCAATCACAGTCAATCACAAAAAGGGAACGGCTTTCCCAATTTGACACCTACACAGTTAGTTATTCCAAAGAATAAGCTCCACTCAAGCCCATATGATAGGTATGATAAGTGTTCTGTGTACATGACAATAGTCTGCTATGGGGTAAACAAGGTTTGATTTAGGTAGAACAATAATGCATCATTCTGTAGCATTCAGGGTTAAACTCATTCGACAAATTACCAAGTATTTTTTAAATTTTTTAGTATCATCCAAAGTAAAGCATTTTTTAAATGCTTTACTTTGGATTCAAATATTTGTCACATTGTTTATTATATATTTTTTTAATATTCATATTGCTTGTTTCTTAGAACTACTTTCATAATTGACGTATATGTATAGTGGCTAATATTTTTATAACAAGTAACATATTATTTGAGAAATTTGAACAATAATTTATAAACATTTAGTTATAGTTTACAGGGCTTTTCTTGTGTTGTTTTTGGACACTAGCTTGTTCTTGTAGGAGGAGACTTTATTGAAGCATTGAAGGATTATTTCCAATTCCTCTTACTATAGCCAACAAGCACTTTTTGTCTTGGGGATTCAACAAATTTTCCATTCGAAGAAAGAAAACCAATCCTCCGAGTTATTGTGCTGTAGCTCTTATCGGTAAATCCAAGTTCCCCTTTCCCCTCTGAACAATTGTCAGTTGGTCCTATGAAAACCATTAAATACCAAGGAAATTTTTCTTCTTTTCATACTCTCCAAATTAGAATACAGAGAAGTTCCGCACAGATAGATATCCAAAAACTTGAGCGGCAATTGAACATTAATAATGTACCTTGTAATTGATTTCAATGTTGGTTTTTTTGGAATTGAGGGTATCGCCCAGCCCATAAGTTATATAAAACAATGTAGATGAATAGCAAATAGTTCTTGTAATCTTTGTCATGAAAGCATTATCAGCCTTTCGGTAGCAGCTTAATTTTCTATTAGCTCGCCCTGTCATAATTTCTGGATACATCACAGGTTGAAAACAGGATTTGATCTGGATGCAATCAGAAAAGACTTTAGATGAGACATATTATAAAATAAAGTGTCATTGTGACCTTGTACCTTGCGATAAAAATAATAAAAGTGGCAATATAATAGTTGTAAGTAATACAAAAGTCTTTCAAAAATTATATGATAAACTGAGTATCACACCTCTTGCAATGTCTTCTGCTAGTTCGTACAAAATTTTATTCCAGTTTTCATTCTCCTGGATTTCTTTTGTAAGCCTTTCCAGAAGTTTTCGCTTATCTTTGTGGACGCAAAACTGAAACGAAAAAAAGGAAATATGATGGTAGAAAAAAAGTTCAGTATATTCTTCATTAAAAGAAGTTTATACTTAGGAGAGAATAAGGCTCTTTTAATCACAATAGGAATCTTTGAAGAAGGCAAAAATCACACTTGGTCCCCTGAAGCACAAGCGATTGTTTTCTATGCAAAGAAAACAGTTGATATTAAATTAAGGCTTTTTCAATTGTTGGATATGTAAATTACTTTTTCGGTTGCCTTAAAATGTACCTTATAATGTTTTTCATCTTTACTAAACTTCTTTTTCCATTGGTAACACCCCTCATCCCCCACCCCACCCCACCGCACTCAAAAGAACAGAACTGATGGAGTTTTCATTTTCATTTACATTTCCTGATGAATGTGAAAATATTATGAAAGGAGAGAACTTGAAATTATGAAGAAAATGAAGTAGAAAATATATAAAAAAATTGTCTTTGTTAGAACAAATCGCGATTAGTCAGTCGGTAGGAAAGATAGTTATGAATGCGAGGCGTACAGATATGAACAGGATTCAGTACAATAAATTTTCTTAAAGCTTGATTTTCTTAATTATTCCTAAGAATAGTGAAACGGATTACTTTCAAAAGCTACAGTTGGTCAATACGATTTCTAAGACTAGAGTAGAATCTATA
>RDPX01000246.1:970542-1050985 GCA_003991215.1 Morbakka virulenta
TTGATTTAGGTAGAACAATAATGCATCATTCTGTAGCATTCAGGGTTAAACTCATTCGACAAATTACCAAGTATTTTTTAAATTTTTTAGTATCATCCAAAGTAAAGCATTTTTTAAATGCTTTACTTTGGATTCAAATATTTGTCACATTGTTTATTATATATTTTTTTAATATTCATATTGCTTGTTTCTTAGAACTACTTTCATAATTGACGTATATGTATAGTGGCTAATATTTTTATAACAAGTAACATATTATTTGAGAAATTTGAACAATAATTTATAAACATTTAGTTATAGTTTACAGGGCTTTTCTTGTGTTGTTTTTGGACACTAGCTTGTTCTTGTAGGAGGAGACTTTATGGAAGCATTGAAGGATTATTTCCAATTCCTCTTACTATAGCCAACAAGCACTTTTTGTCTTGGGGATTCAACAAATTTTCCATTCGAAGAAAGAAAACCAATCCTCCGAGTTATTGTGCTGTAGCTCTTATCGGTAAATCCAAGTTCCCCTTTCCCCTCTGAACAATTGTCAGTTGGTCCTATGAAAACCATTAAATACCAAGGAAATTTTTCTTCTTTTCATACTCTCCAAATTAGAATACAGAGAAGTTCCGCACAGATAGATATCCAAAAACTTGAGCGGCAATTGAACATTAATAATGTACCTTGTAATTGATTTCAATGTTGGTTTTTTTGGAATTGAGGGTATCGCCCAGCCCATAAGTTATATAAAACAATGTAGATGAATAGCAAATAGTTCTTGTAATCTTTGTCATGAAAGCATTATCAGCATTTCGGTAGCAACTTAATTTGCTATTAGCTCGCCCTGTCATAATTTCTGGATACATCACAGGCTGAAAACAGGATTTGATCTGGATGCAATCAGAAAAGACTTTAGATGAGACATATTATAAAATAAAGTGTCATTGTGACCTTGTACCTTGCGATAAAAATAATAAAAGTGGCAATATAATAGTTGTAAGTAATACAAAAGTCTTTCAAAAATTATATGATAAACTGAGTATCACACCTCTTGCAATGTCTTCTGCTAGTTCGTACAAAATTTTATTCCAGTTTTCATTCTCCTGGATTTCTTTTGTAAGCCTTTCCAGAAGTTTTCGCTTATCTTTGTGGACGCAAAACTGAAACGAAAAAAAGGAAATATGATGGTAGAAAAAAAGTTTAGTATATTCTTCATTACAAGAAGTTTATACTTAGGAGAGAATAAGGCTCTTTTAATCACAATAGGAATCTTTGAAGAAGGCAAAAATCACACTTGGTCCCCTGAAGCACAAGCGATTGTTTTCTATGCAAAGAAAACATTTGATATTAAATTAAGGCTTTTTCAATTGTTGGATATGTAAATTACTTTTTCGGTTGCCTTAAAATGTACCTTATAATGTTTTTCATCTTTACTAAACTTCTTTTTCCATTGGTAACACCCCTCATCCCCCACCCCACCCCACCGCACTCAAAAGAACAGAACTGATGGAGTTTTCATTTTCATTTACATTTCCTGATGAATGTGAAAATATTATGAAAGGAGAGAACTTGAAATTATGAAGAAAATGAAGTAGAAAATATATAAAAAAATTGTCTTTGTTAGAACAAATCGCGATTAGTCAGTCGGTAGGAAAGATAGTTATGAATGCGAGGCGTACAGATATGAACAGGATTCAGTACAATAAATTTTCTTAAAGCTTGATTTTCTTAATTATTCCTAAGAATAGTGAAACGGATTACTTTCAAAAGCTACAGTTGGTCAATACGATTTCTAAGACTAGAGTAGAATCTATAATGGTCACTACCAATCTTGTGGATCCTTGACGGCTACTTGCAATCATCGCATAGTATGATATTTAAACAGTATTTTATGATAACAAAATGATAAACACAAAAATGACAATTTTCTTTTCTCTAATGTGTTTCAAATCTTTTTCTTCAACGAAATTTAAAGAACAATTTAAAAAACTATTAAATGAATATTAAAGAAATAAAACAGCAGTATACATGCAGCTGCATCAACTTTCTTACAGCATGAGAGGTAGCAGGATATGGTAAATAATTCATTTTCAAATAAAGCATGTTCATATTTGTTACTAGATTTGTTTTTTATAATTACTAGAAGAAGGAAAGGTTAGCATGCTGCCATCAAAATTTGTTGAGTGCCAACATAACATTTATATATTCTACATTACTTTAAATATTTGTCCAGATTTTTGCAGTAATGACTTTAATTTGAATAAGCATCCATTGGCGGACAGATACAACAAAGAAAAATGCACATTTAAAGTAAATTGTTAAGCATTTTTAATAGTTAACTACAATACAAGGCATAAACCTACCAACAGCATAGAACAGTAAAGGAAAGAAAGATCATAAACAAAAATAGAAAAAATAGCATTAGAATTAACGTTCTACACAAATCAAGAAGAATGTAGAAGCCAAAGAGCTCCAGAATCAAGTTGTCTTAAAAAAATCCTACATTCATAGAAAGATTTCTGAAAAGATGGGACAATAATTTTTCTTATTAAATTCAACATAAACTTACCCTCCATCTTGATAGCGAGTATCTCTCCTTCCCTGCAAGACGAGGAAAAATTCAATAATAATTGAGGTGTTTTATTACTTTTAATTCTCCCAAATTCTGATCTTAAAATTTGGAAGCAGTACAATCAGAAAGAAGATTTTTTATTGATATTTTTGCCCCAGATTTGCTTGTGGGCTATTGGAGAAGAAACCCTTTTTGTCAGCAACTCTGCTCTGGTCAATTTGTCAATCATAAAGGTAGTACTTCCCCTACAGTTTTTCTGCTTTAATCTGACAGATAATCAAATTTGGTTCTTACATGGAAAAATAGTTTAGAGAAGCAAAAAGATAGAAAAAATGGTATGTAACCGCTGGCACTAATAACTTTGGTCTTTAATATACTGATGAAATAGATTTTAATTCATTTTGTAGGTATTACAGAGACGTAAAAAATGCCTGTGAACCGGACTAGGTTCGAACCAGTGTCAGTGGATGTCATGGCCACATATTCTACCACTTGGCGTATTGGCGTTACAATCTTTACCAGATCAGTTTGCCAACAAATCTTTCATTTGAAATTCTTTCCTCAAAATTATTTTGTAGAAATTTTCTTGAAAAAAAATCCAAATGGAATTTTAATATAACTTTGAGTTAAGATCAATTTAGAAAAATGTAAATCAAAGAAAAGTGGAGCTACAAAGGACGTATATACACTTGGCATTTCTTAAGGTTGAAAACTTTATGAAGCAATTAATAAAAAGAACTCAACTTCAGTGGAAAGATTTGTATACTGTAAATGGTCGATTTAAGTTTCCAATTGTTTCTGGTTCAGAATTCCCTATATTTTACATTCTTGCAAGTATTTATCCCAATTTTTTTTCCAGCATTTAAGTAAGATTGGACCTTGATTGGACCTTATTTGAATAGCAGGCTAGATTATTTGTTTATTTAAACAAAACTAAATGCACATAAAAGAAGAATATAAATAAAATTGATAAAATAGAATGCAAAATAAAAAAATCTTTACAATAATCTGTTACAGAGATTTTCTTCTAAAAGATTGATTCTCATTTTTAATTAGATATCATCTCATAATTCTAATAGATTCTTAGCTTTTAAAGCATTAACTTAAAAATACTATTTACTTAATGGCTCGTTAGATAATCATTTAATCATAAATTGTCATAAATCCTGGTTGATTTTTTAATTTTTTTTTCTGTTTTGCTGGGTTTCCTTATAAGGTATGAAACCACTTGAAAGCCAAAGCTTACATGATATTAAGTACCGGTTTCTTCCCAATCTATACTTTATCTCCAAAAAAGCATCTAAACCTGTAAAAAACTAACCCTTACCCCAATGTAACGTAAATTACCTTGGGCATACTAGCTGCCAGACTATACCTATGATTGAATCCATAGCATCTGCTTGATTATTTGCTGCATGGCAGTTGTTGCTGTAATATTCAACTACATCTTGCTCTGCTAATATTAATATATTGCACACTTATTTTTTATATTCTTGACGGCTGTAGTGGAAATTAAAATGTTGTTGTCCTTGCATATCATATGTAAGCCTCTCATATACGTCTAATAGGGGCATATATTTTAAGCTTTGTCAGTAATCTTGTCAGTTTCCTCAACATGTTCCTGTTTCAAGGCTATCACAGTCCTCACTTCGTGGTATTGGTAATGTGACTGTAAATAAATTTCTTTGTTGTGCTATTAGTGTGTTAGATATATTAAGTATCTTTAAAATTAACTAATGTACAGTGTGATAAGGACATAAAATGTGTACTCACTTGTAAAATAGTAATGGTAATAGTAATAGTAATAGTAATAGTAATAGTAACAATAAATAATAGTAATAGTAATAGTAATAGTAATAGTAATAGTAATCGAATAGTAATAGAAATAGTAATGGTAATGGTAATAGTAATAGTAATAGTAATAGTAATAGTAATAGTAATAGTAATGGTAATAGTAATAGTAATAGTAATAGTAATAGTAATGGTAATGGTAATAGTAATAATAATAGTAATAGTAATAGTAATGGTAATAGTAATAGTAATAGTAATTGTAATTGTAATAGTAATAGTAATGGTAATAGTAATAGTAATAGTAATAATAATAGTAATAGTAATAGTGATAGTAATAGTAATAGTAATAGTAATAGTAATAGTAATAGTAATAGTAATAGTAATAGTAATAGTAATAGTAATAGTAATAGTAATAGTAATAGTAATAGTAATAGTAATAGTAATAGTAATAGTAATAGTAATAGTAATAGTAATAGTAATAGTAATAGTAATAGTAATAGTAATAGTAATAGTAATAGTAATAGTAATAGTAATAGTAATAGTAATAGTAATAGTAATAGTAATAGTAATAGTAATAGTAATAGTAATAGTAATAGTAATAGTAATAGTAATAGTAATAGTAATAGTAATAGTAATAGTAATAGTAATAGTAATAGTAATAGTAATAGTAATAGTAATAGTAATAGTAATAGTAATAGTAATAGTAATAGTAATAGTAATAGTAATAGTAATAGTAATAGTAATAGTAATAGTAATAGTAATAGTAATAGTAATAGTAATAGTAATAGTAATAGTAATAGTAATAGTAATAGTAATAGTAATAGTAATAGTAATAGTAATAGTAATAGTAATAGTAATAGTAATAGTAATAGTAATAGTAATAGTAATAGTAATAGTAATAGTAATAGTAATAGTAATAGTAATAGTAATAGTAATAGTAATAGTAATAGTAATAGTAATGGTAATAGTAATAGTAATGGTAATAGTAATAGTAATAGTAGGTTTCCCAGTAAAACTGTGTACTACATAGACCTCTCATTGCTTCCGGGCTATCTACTCTGAACGCATTTCTTTGTCTGACGCAAAATACACTACTATGTTACTCTTTCTTTACAGTTGGATCTTAGGCTTCTCTCTTTACAAGTCTATTATCATATTGAAATGGAAAAGAGAATTTTTGAGATATAAAATTCTAAAAAAGAAGAATAATCCTTAATAAATAATAATGGTTTCATGAAAAATTTTAAACAAAAAAATTTCGATTCAATATGTTCTCATCATTTGTGAGTCGTAATCATGGTGGTAGATACGAAACAGGGATAAGCTGTCATAAATGAATGTAATCATGGTGGTAGATACGAAACAGTGATAAGATGTCACAAATGAATGGCCATTGAGTAGTGTGTATCAAGCTAAAGTGTACGGTTTGATATTTTAGAATTCACTCTTGCAAATCTTTCCTTGCTTTAAGGGAAAAGAAGAATTTTACAGTTTTTATTTTTTTGGATAAATTCCAACTGTCTTCAAAACAGCGACTGATGCAGCTTCTGAAAGTATCAGGGGTTGTTCGGTTTAGCGAAGTACACCTAGAAGATAGGATTTATTAACGTTTTCGAACGAAGCCGAGAATATTCCTCGAAACCTATATTTCTCATCGTCATGGAACCTCGACACCATATAATTAAGATTATGCAAGAAAGATCTCAACCAGCTAACCCTTGCGAAATTTTATAATCAAAATGACATAATCCTTTAACTCTTTCTGTTTCTTGCAATTTAGTATTGACATAAAGAACACTAAAATTCTGCTATGTTAAATGGTAAACAAAATGATGTGCATGTTTTTATATTGAAGTAAAACCTTTTAGACAGAAAAAGAAATGCTTTTGCTAAGATTAAATTCCACATCCCTGCAAATAGTTTGATTTTTATCTGCCTCAGCTGAAGAGATCTTGTTTGAGTTAAAAATATCTGAGGAATACCGCCATTAACATCCCTTACCCAAACCGGGTTTGCTTTGTATGGAAACTTGTTGCAGAATACAAAAACAAATTATATCAAGCTAGCAAAATATTACTAAAATATAATAAATAGTCACGAAAATACGAGACAAAGGATTTTTAAAAGAAAGTGAAAAATAATGAATACATACTTTGATCTTTATTTGGAGAACTAGCATTCTGGCTAGTTCGAATCAGCCATTTTTCAAGGATTTCTTGACTAATATTTTCTAAGACAAATGATTCTAAGATATCAGGCCTCTGTTTTAATATCTCTTTAATTTTTGAATCCTTTAATGGCGGAAAATCTAGGAGAAAAATTGAATTTGGAGTATAAGGATCACAAGGGTCTTGGGACATCTTAAATTGAGTTCAGAGGATTACATGTCAGCGTCATACATGGTCAGAGCAGGGGATAATTCTACAGATTTTGATATTTATTTTCAATGATACTAGTCTTCTCTGGGGATTAAAGGTCAATATTAATATAAATATTATCATTCTAATACAAGGTCGTGCTTAAATATTTTAAGGATTTTAATATGTCTGTAATTTAAACCATCTGCTTAGAGAACGGTAAAACATCTTTCTATTGACATTGATATTCAACATAGATTTGGACGCTTTTAATTTTTGTTGCTGAATTTACCGCCTCATTCATTTCGAAATTAAAATTTTTAAAATAAAGAAAATAAATTGAGTAGGGACTGTTTCATCCCATAAACAAATAATTTGCTAAATATAGGAATTAATAACAACTAAAATATCGTGCTTTGCTATCATAAACATTTAAGTATGTCTGTAATTCAAGCCATCTGTCTTGTCGGTAGAGTTATAAAGTTCCCATTATATCAAGACTTAAAACAATTAAGGTCATTTAAAAATTTCAGCATGACTCTTTTGAGGAGGTTTGTACGGGTGTGGTGTTTCTTTCAATCTCAGTGGGTGGTTTTTCCAAATACAAATTTTATACAAAGAAACATACAAAACTAAGCATTTTGTATAAGAAGTAAATTTTTAAATAAAACGTTAATGTACAGGCGAATCAAGAAAAACATTTTGTAATTTGGAAGCACACAGCTCCTTGTTTCAACAATGTCCCTTCTGTAATTAATAAGATAATGTCAATCAAAGGCTCTTGCTATTCCTTTGTAAGACGAACAAAAAAAATCCCATGGGTGGCTGGAGCAATAAACTTGCGATTATTCTTCCATTGCTCAAACTTTAATCTGAATCCTGCTACCCTATCAGGTGATTTATGTGTGAAAGCCTAAATTGTTTCTGCTTTAATATGTTTGAAATAATGAAAACAAATTATTTTCATTCAGTGAAAATCTATGCGATAATGAAACCAATATGTACAGCACATTTGGTCCAAAACATGCTAGCATGTAAAACCGACGTTAAACCGAACATGATGATGATAATGATGATGATAATGATGATGATGATTAGAGAAGATCTACTTCTTCCACGATACCAAAATTAATTTGGAATGCATTCAATGAGAAAAATATATCGGACGTTAAACCGAATATGATGATGATGATGATGATGATGATGATGATGATGATGATGATGATGATGATTAGAGAAGATCTACTTCTTCCACGATACCAAAATTAATTTAGAATGCATTCAATGAGCAAAATATATCTGAAATTCTAAATTTCTTCAAAGAAAAGGTTCGAAGAAAGATTGTTATGGTCTACAAAAATATACAAGAAGTATTGCAGACTTCATTTTACCATAAACTGGAGTTATATAAAATAGGAAAATGGGGAAGCTGTACAATTTCTTACTCCATTCTTACTAACAAAAGGTTGATGGATCGGAGTCAAGTTGTCAATTACTGTTGACCTAAAACTATCTAATTATCTACATCAAAATCATTTCAGTTAGCCACTCTCATCAAGATCTTTCGGTTTTCAAAATTCTTGATGGAAGATCGGTTGCCACATCAGGTTTACGAGGAACTAAAAGTCTTCCTAAAAGCACTAGAAGTCATTCCATTGCTTGACTTTTATTGATTTGAGCATAATGTTTCAAACAAGTTATTTCAAATGTTTGTACACTTTTGGTATGGATTAATTTATGGTTGTGTTCTAAAAAGGTATTTCAAAATATTATACTATGTTGTTTGGGCGTCCGGCTTTACGAGAAATTTCTTTAAATGGTAAGTCACTGTTTTTGATAAAAGGTTAAGCAATTCTTGAAAATAGAAATACTTTCCTTTGGTAAAAATTGTTGGAAGAGTTATTGTAACAGTGTTAATTTGAGGATACGATATTTGTATTCTGCTTTAACTCTCTATGGGTTTCCCCCTAATATCTATAACTTCAACTGTCACTATTATAGTAACACTGCCCACTTTTAAAAACATTCAATTATGGAATAAAAATAAAGCTAATATTTTTACAAAATGTCCTTTCCATCTCCTTAAACAGGCACGGCGTCGCTGATTAAAAACTGGGGATGGGGGGGCTGAGAAATATGCAGATTTTCGCAAATTGCCCCCAGATCAAGACACTATATGTACTGTATTGCGCAATAAAACATAAAGAAAAACACGAGAAGAAAAATAGATTTCTTTATCAAAAATTTAAATGTTTTTTGCCCTTTTTTTCTCAAAAAGCTATCCATAGATGAAAAGTGGAGGGGTTGAAGCCCCCCAGCCCCTCCCCTGCGGCGCAGTGCTTGATCTAATCATCAGAAAATAAGTAGTGTCAACATTCAACTGTAAAACGATGGCTAATTTTCTGTCATTCTCAAATCTATATTTCTCCATTTACTGGAATTTGAAGGATCTTCAATTTATTTTGTTAAAGCTTGAGATGAAATATCTCCTGACGTTGTAAAAAAAATGTTGAAACTCTCTAAGTACTCTGAGGTTAAAGTTACATTCTTGTCCAAACCCGGACCTTAATTTCTGTAAGAACACTAAAATATAAAAGGTTTATACAAAGCATTTTGGCAAAGATTATTTCACAAAATTTGTTAATGTATTAGTGGTTGTTATTAGAAAATTGACGAATGATAGTAAATTCTCTTTTATTTTATGATGGAACAAAAATATTGACAAAAGGATTACTTTATTAAAAATATTAGTAGCTTTGGTATTCGAACGACATATTACATTTTCTGTAAACGCGATAAAGATTGTCCAGATGCAAAATCACTTGTTTAGTGATAACTTCATAATTTTTCACTCTTTTTTTTGAATACGTGTAATGAACTTAAAGATGTGATATTGAGTCATTACAAGTTAGGATATACTTGATTTTCCAGCGCACCCAACAGTAATTTTTAATAGTATAAAAGGTAATAAATCTCTTATTCAAATTATTATTCAATAAAAAAAAGGCATAGGTCGTCTTTATCTGTTATCTGTTGGATAGGATGCCAAGCTCATTGGCTTGAAAACTAAGTTTTTTTTAAAGACTTCAGAATTTGTTTAAAGAATCCCTAATGCCTTTCTGTATAGTTCCCAATACAGGAAAAAGCCTCAAACAGGGTGCAGTAACCGAGACCAGATTTCTACGAAACGAGCATAACAGAAACACAAAGAATGAAAAACACCGAGCTTAAAATATAATTGACAAGAATAATCATATTAGGAATAACCATTGAACATCTGTCCACTTCTTATTTCAATGAAAGAAAATATCAGATTGTTCTAACAATCAACTTCAATATTTCCCGTGGGTATGCATTTCACTTTATTGGACAGAAGAGATTTCATTTTTCATCATTTTTAAGCTCACAAATTCATTAGAAACTCCAGTGTTGGCAAACTCAAAAAGTATGCTTCCAAAATTGTACAATATTTTAAAAATATGTCTGGAAGTTTTGATATCTTTTTTTCTTAACCCATAACTACCCCCCCCCCCCCCTAGAGTAAAACATAGATTGATTTTTGAGGCCTGATTCTGTGCTGATGTCTAGATAGAGTTCTTGTGTTCATTGGTATAGTTCCTGTAAAAATATCTGATTGTATTAAACAAAAAATTATGACTCCAGGTTTAATATGATGGAACAGATATACAGCTTGAAAAGACAAGCAGCTGTGTTTGCAGTTAAAAATGCATTGAATCGTTTAGAGATGAAAGTAACTTCCAGCGATTTAGTCTGTTACATTTATTCTAAAGGTTCTGTATCTATGTTCTTCAATTGGAATTATAAAAGATGGAACACAGACTATTGAACAAAAGTTGTTCTTTTGAAACAGCAACACATGTGCAGTGTTAAACTAGATACAGTAATATTTTGTTCTGTTTTGTCAAGCTCTTAAAACAGATCTGTTGATATAACTACCGGGGCAAATAGGCTAAAGTGTAATATTGAAATAAGTTAACTTTTTGATATTCTGTTTTTATCTCTTGTTTTTCAATACTTCGATTGTAAATGTCTGAAATCATAAGGGTAGAATACATTTACAGATCTCAAGTTTTTTTTGACGTAAAGATCAAGTTATAAACCACACTGTTTCTTCTAGAAATAATCAGAGAGAAACACTGACTTACAATTGTACATTGAAGACATAAATAAATGTATTACAACAGTTACTAGTTTTTTTTAGAAGAGGTTACTTAAGGAAAGGTGCATATTGAAGGAATAGTGCTTATTCAAATAAAGGTACTTATTCTAGGAAGGGTAGTTTTTCAGGGAAGGTGCTTAATGAAGGGGTTATACCATTCATGGAGTGACTGTATTTCTTCCCTTAAAAATTATAATGATGTAGTTACTGTGACACAGACAGAAGTTTATCGGAATTATTCACTGCCAGTTATAGCTGACTTTGAGAGGATAAAAAAAATAAATAAATTGATATTTAATAGGCTTTATTTTATTTGTAGACAGAAATAATTGTTTTACGAGTTTCAGTTAAGTAATTACTTTTTAAAGACATTCATTACTCACTAGCATTACACTATCTCCTTTTAATGTTTCCTTTATTACTATATTTATTTACATATGCAACTCCAGGTATTGTTTCTCCTTTTCTTTTCTTTTGTTGTTGGTATCTTCCTTTCCTGGATTAAATATATCTCTGAATTGCTTCCTCTTTCCATTATATCGTAATGCATTGTTAAATTATGAAATCATTTTAATTCTAAGGTGTGGGTTTGTTGTTACTTTGCTTCCAATTATGATTCTGATAATGAACCACAAAAATATATTCGCAGTGATATAAGGTGTGGATCCAAAGAAGTGATTGGACTACAACTCTCATGCTATTTACATTTTCCTATAAACTACTATCCTTACTACTGAAACTACTATTTTATACTTTGACTGCATAAAATAGTTTTCTATTATTAGATCAAATTATGCTAGTGGTAATTACATGTCTAATCATAGGACAGAACGGTCATATTGTTCTATTATTATTTTTATCATCAGTTAATTTCTATAATGCTTGTTTACATGCATCGAATTGAATCCGTCTTTTTGTTTCATACCCAACAGGGCACTTCCGTTTCAAACGCAAAGTGATCTGTATTTTTGAGAGAAAAACATATTAATAAAAAGATTTAAAGAATCAAGAAAAATGAGACGGGAAGTAAATACTAAAAAGAATCTGTCCTCCATTTCTATTTTGTTTATATATTGTCTGTTGTGTTGCATTTTGGCAATGCTTTTACTCTTTCCTTCTCGGTCTAATTAATCAATTGATGATTAATTAATGGCATCATTGTGTATTATATTATATTATATTATATTATATTATATTATTATATATTATATATTATATATTATATATTATATATTATATATTATATATTATATATTATATATTATATATTATATATTGTATATTATATATTATATATTATATATTATATATTATATATTATATATTATATATTATATATTATATATTATATATTATATATTATATATTATATATTATATATTATATATTATATATTATATATTATATATTATATATTATATATTATATATTATATATTATACATTATATTATATTGTGGAGTGTTTCCCCATTTTCCACTGTTTATCAGGGTAGACGGATGAGAAAGTGCTATATTGGTAGTTTGCAAATAATGAGACAGCTGAATCTCTGATGTGCTATTTCATCTGATTATTTGTCTGTTGAATTGACGATGAGAAACACACAAATTACTTTAGCAACAAATATTATTGTTCGAGCGAGCGAAGTGAGTGAGGACACTATACCACAGCCGCAATTTTAGATTCAGGAGAGAGTGCCAAATCTGGGATACTTTCCAAACAGTAAGATATATAAAAAAAATTAAGAAATGTGTTCAGAATGTGTAACTTTACGGGGGGTGTTACCGAAGTAACAAAGGAGAAAAACCAAAAGGTTGATAGGAAAAAAAAAAAAAAAAATTATTACTGTTATTTTGAAATTAAGGAAGTCTATTAAGTACAAAGTAATCTCCTAAATCGTACAAGTGCTCGGTGATGCATTGCTTAGTATCCTGGCATGTCATACGGAAGGCCGGTGTTCTATCCCGGCTGGGGAAGAACAAGTTGTTTTTCTTGTGGTTTTTTTTGTGTTTTTTAAACATTTTTTTTACTTGCCTTGCCTTGCCTAAGTGCTGTTCCTGGTCGGGAGGCTGGCGACTCTGGATCTTCATCATGCTCTGTCCTGTGCTTGACGTCTGAGCTGCTCCTGTGATAGATTTGTTACTCTTGTCATGTTATCCGTCCACTTGAAGCGCCGTCGACCTCTCGCTCTCCTGCTTTGAATTCTTCCTTCTAGAATATCTCTTTGGGTAGTGTTGTGTCTTACTATATGTCCAAAATATGTCAGTTGTTTCTTCTATATGTTGACTAACAGACATTGCTTTGTTCCCATCATCCTCATAACATCTTCATTTGTTCTTCTTTCCATTCAACTGACACGTAAAAGTCTTCTGTAGCACATCATTTCGAATGCATCTATCTTTCTCTCCATGGAACTTGTTAAAGCCAAACTTCTGCACAGTAAAGGAACGAGGACCAGACATAGGCCTTCGTCAATCGCAGGCGTGTTGATAGATCAATTTTTGGACATGTCAGTGTTTTTTCATAGCAATTGAAAGCGGACTTGGCCATAACTATCCTTTTCTTGATTTCTTCTTCACATCTTTTACTAAAAGTGTTTTACTAAAAATGCTAAAAAACACTATACTGCAGCCACAGTTTGGGGTAACAGTAAGTTGTTTGTGTTTGATAACATAAAATTGAATTGGGGTACATATTGCGTTGTATTTGAGTATAGTAATAGTATGTAGTAGTGCTGATAGTGTGGATGCGAAAAAAGAGCCAAGCCTAAGATATTTTCCAAACGGTAAGAGATACCAAACTCTTTTTTAAAACAAAATTTGTTCAGAATGTGTAACTTTGGCGGGGAGATGGGGGGTCTACTGAAGTAACAATTTCAGCTAGATGGCGCTAATTTAAGGTAAAATTTACTTCAAAGGTATGGGTGGATGGTACAAATTAAAGGTCTTTTTTTTTTCTCCAAGGAACAGGAAAATGGTAAATAGGTCAATTTTCTGAAAAAATTATTGGTAAATAGTAAAATGTAAGGTCAAATTTATATCAAAGGTACAAATAAATGGTAAAATTAAAAAATTTCAATGGTAAAAAATTTGTATAACCTGCCATGCTGTTGTGCTTTTTTTAATGCAGCGAGGTCCAAAGCCCTGCCTGATATTAATGCATATTTCATGAATGCATTTTGTAAATGACACTAAATGTGCATTAACATTAGTGGAAGTGGGATTATACAATCTTTTTTCTAACTACTTTTGCAAGCTCGCTCGACCACGTTCCACATCTTCAGTGTGGACGTCGATTTCCTGGTTTTATCATTGTTGATCACAAGATTATCACATTATCTTAAACCCAATGTGAACAACAATAAAAATTTGTATTTAAAACTTGTAACAAATAAAGCCACAAAGGGCAAGAGATCAATTATTACTTAGTGTCACTTCTTATCCTGCCTTACTAGGGAAATGTTAGATTATCTAAGTTACGTTAATGTTTAAGAAATCCTACAAAACACTAAATCCTTGTTTCCAAAGTATTCTTTTACTAAACACTTTAATTTGGGCTAATAAAAAACATTGATGCACCTTTCTATGTATGGGTCTTGTATTATTTTTAGAAAAATTAAAGAATGTTCGCTTTTTGACTATACAGCACAAATTTTAAATTTTGTGAGATTTCTAAAAATTTAGTATAAGTCTTAGCAACTCTTATTTCAATTTCAATATAATCCCACCTGATCATTCTTATTGTTATCCATTTCATGGTTTATAATAGCATCACCTTTGTAAGTGCTATCATTATTACAGTCAATTTAATCACCATTATCTAAGCCATATTCTTGATCACCTACCCTCACCACTGCTATCATCATTGTTTAAGAAAGTAGTTGGGATAAAGATAGATAAAAAGAATATCCTTAACATAAGATATGAAGACCACTCTGTACAAATTGAGCTGATCTGTAGAAAGTACCAGTGTTTATGAATAAAGCACGAATGCTTGTAAAATGTATGATCTTAAAATACAACAATGGGTATGACAATATCTAAAATACCTCACATTCAACAGTGTGTGTTATTAAATCAGGAAGTCGAAATATATATATTAAGGTAATCTGGAAGTCATCATGATATCAAAAATGTGAGCCGGATGCAAGGATGCACATTCTATTGTCAAGCACACATTTATCAGTTGAAGTTTCATTTTTAAAAATTAACTTTCCTTACCCAGCAAACTGAGATTTCCCGCTAATATCTACACTGTATTTTTAACATGAGTACTGCAACATGAGCAAGCAAATACAGACGTGCGTAGAAGCAACAGTGATAATGTTTCAAATGCACATGTTTACATGCAAGTTAGGGATTGTATAGTACTAATTTATCAAAGTTACTGAGACAAGTTCAAGATGGATTAATGAGTTGAATAATAAAGCAATCCAATTCTTCTTTTCTGGACATGCTATCAGACAGAGAAAAAATATCTTGTCATAGCTGGAAGACATAAATGAAGCTGGCTACATGCCCGACAAAGAAATCTTATATAGACATCCTTACGTTAGCTATAGGATGCATTGAAACGAAGGCAGTCACTATAATTGGAGAACAGTGGTACAATTGCATAAGTGGTAGTCAAAATCGAACCTGGGAATGACAACTAAAGAATTAAAATACTTTAATATACCACAATGTAAAAAGTATTTTATTTATGTTAAAGTCTTCTAATTGCTCTACATTTTAACGCAGCTAGATTTTTCCGTTACGAGTCTTGAGATGCACCTTAAAATTTGCCATTGTAAATTGTACAAGATTCCAAAAATATAGAGGTAGCAGTATCTTACGTTGCTAACACTATTTTTTGCTTAACATTCGTATTTTAAAGATTATTTCCTTTCTTAATCATTTTCACTATTTCATTATAAGATGTATACGATTAATTTACATAAATAGGCTTTGGCCATTTATAGTGTGGTAACCAGAACTTTTCAGCAGTTAACATTTCTCATAATTTTAATATTTTATCAGGAGAAATCATTGTGTGTTTACCTCAAAATATCTGCTAATAAATTAACTTGCTTTTACGAGAAAGCTCAGTTTTAAAAGAAATTTGGCTTGATAGGAAACTTGGCACGAATGCAAAAGGGGTGGAGAATGCATTTCATGGTACGTTCATCACATCAACCCCAACTGAGAATCATCTGATTGATCACATATCTGATCACTGGAAAAGCACATATTGTAAACACTTCCAGAAATCCGAAACAAGGGATTCCCATGGACAAATAAAGGGTGAAGAGCTATAATATTTGAACTGAAAAAGAGATTTGAAAAATTTTTTTTTGAGACTAAAGTAAAATTTTCAGTCGTTTCCAATACAAAGAACACAAATTTTCTGTTAATGTTTTTTCGAGAATTTCCATTTTGCTCTCTCAGATTTAATTTGCAATTCTCAGTTTGAAGTGTCAATTTTCCTAGATTTCATTTTTAAAAGATTATAAAAAAAAGCCATTAGCGTTTGTATTGATTTATTCAAAGCAATTAAGAACCGCAGCAAAATTCTTTTCCTATACAAATAAAAACAATTTTATCTGTTTTTGATTTGAGCAAAATATACTTTACTTCAATTAATAATCTATAGAGAGTCTCCAATTATTGTTAAATCTTCTAAAGGATTGTAATTGATTCGAAAACATAGTAAACGACTATCAGAGATTTTAAAGTTAATGCATCAGACCAAATGACGTACAGTTACCAGATTTCTCTGCTTCTCTGTGGAATTAACCTTTCGAAGAAGACATATATGATATATACCATTAAGACTATCAAAAAAATTACATTTTCATAAGTCAAATGCAATCACGAACCTGTTACAGTTATATTTTTATAAAAGGTTCATTCAAATGCAACCAGGGGTATATTTTAAAGTAGCTGGTGAGGGAAAAAGGTTTTCAATTAAAATGCTCAAAATAACATACAATTAAATGCAATATTAAGTTAACAATGAGTCATGTCCCTATTTCATAGTATTTCAAAATATTGAGAATAATTTTGTTATTCGCCTATTACACAATAGTTCTCTAGCTAAAAAAAATTAATAAGTCACTTTTATATGACGATTTCGTTGAACATTATAAGAAGAATGTGAGGCGAATAAAAGTAAAGCTTGGAACCTATTTCAAATCATCATTTTGACTAGTGAAAGAATGCTCGATGACATTTCCTTTCTACACTCCTGCATGGATATGAGTGATAATCAAATATTTCTGTAAATTTTTCACTTTCAACAGTAAAGTAGTTTATCTGATAACAAACTTATTATAAGATGTTTTCACTCTGCCTGAAGTATGGATACAAGATGCCATTTAACTTTCCATAAACTGACCATCTTGTCCTATGTCAAGGTTGACCTTCTTTTAAGACAATTAAATCGATGGTATAGCATTGTATATGCAGATGAAAAACTAACAAAATTACACCTAACATGGAAACCCCGCCATATCTCTAGATGTTTTACTACATCTCTTTTAGCACAGGCTTTCTACTAAAATGCTAAATATTATAGAAAAAAAATCTCCAACAGTCCTTACCTGAATATTGTTCTTTCTTTACTTGAGAAAAATCAGCTTGAAAACCTCGTGCAAAATTTTGCTGCAAGTAACTTCTGAGCTGATGCTTCTTGCACTGAGAATCCTGAATTTCGTTCTTGGAGCTTGAGGCAATTCTTTTATTTGCTGCTAATGGAGGTAGCCTTCGCACGCTTATCTGACAGGCTGGACAAGACATATCCACATCGTTTAAAATAAGATCGAACCTGCACCTGTCTTTCCTATGGAGATAAGTATTTGAAAGGTAGAGATTTCATGTATTTATTAAGGCGATTGAATAAGTAATATCTGGATGAATGGAATTCGAATGTTCGAATAGGACAGAAACGAAGTGCTAAGATTCGAACACTAGATCATTTTCAGCGTAATTGACAAGCATTTCAAAAGAGTTAATGGTCAATGCGGCTTTATTTAATGCTATTTAATCCATAGTTCTTTCGGAAAAACTCTGTTTTCTCTCATTTTAATAGCTTTAACCACTGTTTGCCTTATTAAAGAATTCGCTTGAAAGATTAAAACTCTTCAAGCTGCGAATATCGTTAGCTGGCCAGAGGCTATTTTAGGGGCTTAGTCAAAATAATAAGAAATTCAATATCATTGACAGCGGTTGATATTTTATTAACAAATCGCATTAAATATCTAGCTATAATAATGAAAAATTTTGGCTTAATTTTTTACACTAATCATTTATACTCATGAAAAGATTCAAATAATCATAAAGAGTTTTAAAAAGTCCTAACAACATCAGAAAAATTTACAGAAGTTGCTTGCTTTAAGGAAATCCCCCAAGATGACAATAGAGATTAGATCTTGTACAAGGGGCAATGGCTTGTGTTTCAAAAATGATATTTTGCTGCCAGCACCATCTACTTGTGGACTCAGAAATATGGTTTCATTCAAATGGAAACAAACTATCAGCCCATTTTAATACTGTGCTATGAATTCACAAAAGTCTGAAGGTTCGTTCGTTACTTCAAGGCAGTATCCATTTCTTTATACAAATAGTTTAATTTCTTTCTGATTTTGAAGTCTGGTAAGGTTTCTGGCTTGCAAAAATTAAAAATGTCGCTATCACCGTTATGGTTTCTACAGCTAATTTGTACTTGAGTATATAAAAAAACCCCAAGACATCACTCACCCAAACATCTGAATGGGGTCTTACAGGATCACAGTTGTTAGTACACATCATAATTCGATTTCATTAAGTATTTATAAACTAACATTCGAACGAAACACACATTATATATATATTCTTTTGGAGATACATTCAGGAAAACGTAATAAAAGGATAAGATAAGATAGTAAAAAGACATCGGTGTGAGAGTGGGGGAGAGTAGGATACAGAGACTGTTTGTCTGTGTGTTCGATCTCGATCGAACGAGAGAGACAGACAGAGAGACAGACAGAGAGACAGACAGACAAAGAGACAGAGAGACAAACAGACAGAGAGACAAAGAGACAGAGAGAGGGGGATAGACAGATAGACAAACAGACAATGTGAGAGAGTTAAAGAGAGAGATGGAGGGGGAGAGGAAGACAGACAGTCAAAAATACACTGACGGACGAACAGAGAATGAGTGCTTTTTAGTATTATCAAATGTTGAATTTGTATTGAAATACAAATTAGGGCTTTCCACAGCCAGTTCCATAATATTAGTTATATATTTGAAATTAGAATTTTACGATACTTTCAATAGAACTTATGCATTCCAGATGGTTTATCTCTTTAGAAATATAATATTAAATACGTTTTACTGATTAAAAGCGATGTAAATCAAACTTTTCTCCAGAAAATCAGACAAATGAATTGTATACTTATAAGCTTATGGTAGAGATGATCAAAGATAGTTCCAGATCTACTTAGCTATTGAAGTCTTTGTGTTTTAATACAAAAGCGTCCATTTGTCAGGAATTTACTATAGTATTATCATGATAGTTCGATGGATAACCCTATTTCCTTTAGATATTAACTGGTCAAATAAACCTTTTACAAATCAAAAAACAAAAATAGTATTATCTTTCAGAATATCCTCTTTAGTAGATTATGAAGTTAGAAAATCTGCAGTCAAGAATACTTAGGTACTTTAAGAAGCCAACCTTTTCTTAAAAATGACGTTTGTAATCTCTTATTACAAAACAGTAGCAGACATCCACCTTTGTTTATCTTGGAAGCCGTATCAGTTTGTTAGAATTTGGAAGTAAGAAATGGAATAGATGTTATGGCAACTGTTAGCGCTGTTAGCTTTGAAACTATTTATGATGAAGACAGAGTAATTTCTTGATTCATATCTTTCCAGAAAATTATTTTAACAAACAATAACAATAACAATGACAATGATAATAACAATGACAACAACAATAATAATAATTATTATTATTAATATTATAATTATAATTTTATTGCTAATCGGAAAAACGATTTTGAACAATGTAGAAAGGTCAAACATTACTCCATTACTCAATCACAACAAAAAAGGAGGCCAACCTGGAATTTAAGAAAGAGAAAAGAAAGTGGATGAAGAAAACTAAATCGAAGTAGAAATCGTTGTTGCGTAGTGTGAACCTAAAGAGTTGCTGACCCCAGACACGAAAGAATTTAATTTTAACAGCTGCCATCAAGTCGAAGCAGTCCCAAAAAGAAATCACTTAAGCATTGTCGAAGCAGCTGAAGTATGTACCAATTTATTTGTTTATTGTTGATACTCGCCAATACTGAGTGTAGAAAGCAGGGTTTCAGGGTTGTACGGACAAGGCTTTTGCAGCAGCGGAGTACTTTTTGTTTCAATTCGTCATCATCATCATCATTTTAGCCGTTCACGCCACTACTGGCGGGTGGCCTCCACAATTTCCTCCGCTTTACTCGGTCTTGTGCTTTCTGCATGCATGTTTTGCTTGCCCTCTCCTCAATTTCATCTCGCCATCTTCTCCTTGGTCTTCCCTTTGCTCTGCTCCCTTCTCTTGGTCTCCACTCTATTATCTTCTTGGCCCATCTGTTATTGTTCATTCGGGATAGATGTCCTGCCCATTAGCCTTTCAAATATACTACCTTCTCGATGATGTCTCTAACTTTGGTCTTTGATCTTATGACTTCATTTCTGATCTTATCTTCCTTTGTACCGTTTAACACTTAACATTTAATGTTGTTAAACGTTTAATATTTAACATCATTTAAACTCACAGTGACTACACACAATTGGTTTCAATTGCAAAGTACATATCAGGAGATTCCTTGAAAGACTTGGACATTTGGTACAAGCACCTAACACAGCCAAGTTACAGCTGGAACAAAAGTGTAGTGGAGCTCAACCAAGGATTGCCCAGTGATTTGAGAAACTGGATAGCAAACATGTTATTGGAAGTGGAAATGACAGCTGCACTGAATTCTAGATGTTGCTTTCCTAAACCTTCAAAAGACAGGGAGAAAAGATGAACTTTCCTTGAAACCTTAATACACAAAGCTGTTAAAGAAACTACTAGAGTCTGCAATAGCACATTATCAATGGTGGATATTTGATACTCCATGACAAGAAAGTGTTAAGACAAAAAACAAATGGAAGATATAAGAATAGGAGTTTTAGACAATCCTAGCTTTGTAACAGCCAAGGCTGCTACCAGGCCTTGAAAAGTTGGTCATATTGGATCATTCTCCAAGATATAGACCAGTAATCGAAAATTGAATTCAATTATCCAATAAAAAAATATATATCGTTGTCTCATATTATTTGAAAAAACCTGGACTGACTAAAGGCTATGAATGCTTTTGACATTACGGAGAGGGGGCTCTGCCTTTGGATCCATTAAGATTGTCCTCCGTTAAGATCCATTAAGATTGTCAAAGATGCATATTGTCAAGGATAGAGACCCACCATAATTCAGGAAAATCTAACTTGGTAGCGTGGAAGGCTCCTAATTTTATGCCAAGACTACTTCCCTATTTTCATGGTTATTTTCTCAAAACTGATTATGTTATTTACATAAAAAACAACTGAGGCTGACACTAGCGTTAGAAAGAATGTTACGAGAGTCTCTCATAATAATAATAATAATAATAATAATAATAATAATAATAATAATAGATAAAGACCAATAACAGAAAACTGAATTTTAACCAGACAACATGGAAAGATCAAATATATAATATTATTGTAGTTTGCGATAATGTACTGGACATTGTCCATGTTATTTTTCATTATAACCGTGGGACGATCACCAGAAACAAAAAGGGGGTTATGATTGCCCATTTTCAAAGAGATACCTACACTTTAAATATAAATTCAACTGGACAATGAAAAATAGTGATGTCATGCTACTTTGAAACCCCGCTCTCCCATTGATTTTTTTCCAAATGCTTAGCAGTGTGTCCCTGAGGACCAAAAGTTTGGGTTAGGATGGAGAGAAACAAATAAAAACTTAGTTTAACTGGGCAAATTGGAAAATACAAATTTGATGTCCAGTTACTTTAAAATCCTGCAATAAAATACAGATTATAATTTCATATGACCACTTTTAAGGTCGTTACGACAGAAAAAGGAGGGGTCATGTTGTTAACTCTGGGCCAGTATTAAAAATAGATAACTACAATGGAGAAATGAATTTAACCAGACAACATAGAGCGAATAGATTTGATGTCAAGGTACTTCTGAAAAAAACACTAAAAGCAGTAAAAGTAGTAAAAATTTTTTTTCTCCTCCGTTAATTAATTGGACATACCTTAACACATCAAATTAACTCTCGTCCAATAACGCTAAACATGTACTAAACATTAACACAGAGACCGAGGTTTTGCAAAAATTCAACCAATGCATTGTTGATACGTCGTTCAAAGACCTTACTAATGACAGGAAGAAGACTTTCAGGTCGATATTTGCGGAGTCCGGATGTTCCACCTGTATTCTTTAAGACAGGAAGAATTAAGAATTAGAAGCTTTCCAGGATGGCAGGAAACAGAACTTTCATAGGGAAAGGTTAAAATGTTTGGACAGCAAGGAAGATAGTTAACAAAAGTTTAAAAACTTTTTTGATCAAATTACTTTTAATTTTGGTATGGCGTTAATTTTGGTTACAGATATCCATTATTATATTTCTAGAGAGTTCATTCAAAACACCCAGGAGTAGATATAATTAGCTGAGATGTCATTTAATACTTGAAATATGCATTGAACTACAATAACTTTCATCATACCTCAACAGGAGATGTGTGTTTTGAATTAGTAGTGCTCTTTAACTGATACTACATAACTCCATTGTGTATTTTCGTACAAATACGTGGAGAGATAAACTGGTTTGACACGTTAAATATCACAAAATAAAAGGAATTCTAACAAGTTTGTTATAGCTAAAGAAAGTCTTTTCTATTGCAGGCTCGTGTTTGGTCATGCAATTGCCTGCCAGAAAAAGTCCACAGATTTGTGGTACACCTGAACTTTATCCTGTAAAATTCTCCTCCTACTTCAATGGACTTATGAGGTAAATATTGTTTTCTGGAGACTGTATAATATATTATTGTCAAAAATTAGATGAGGTAGGAGTAACAAATTCCCTAAAACGTCTCGGTTGTATCAGAATCTCATTAGGGTTATATCAGATGAAACGCTGGGTAATACTACGGCTGCAGCTAGTGTTATCCACTCTGCATGAGACATTCTCTATTCCTTTATTAAAAGTTATCACAGACTGGGAATGTGATTAAGGATGACGATTCTCCTTTTTTACTGACAGGTAATCTGTTCAATATTCAAGAAAATTGTTTTCTAAAAAGTCAATACCAAATATTCAAAAAACAATTCTAGTTTTCGTTTTATCCTACTTATATCTTTCATCGTTGATATTGATTTACCAAGATTTATCCTGTATTTCAGTAAATGTTCTGAAAATGAGCTTTAATCAAAATACTGACACTAAAGAAACAACTTTAAAATGAAGTATTTTTTGATGAATCGGTTTGATAGTTGACATGCTTCTCAAAATAACTTAAACTTAATGAACACATCAATGTCTATAGATAAATTTATGACGTTACTTTACTTACTACCAATGACCGGGGGATAAGATACGACAGGAAATATTGTAAGGTGAGGAGAAATCCAATGGATAAATTCCATTCTTGTGAAACTAGGAAAGAAAACATCCTGTAATACAAACAGGTAGTTTATGTCTTCCAGTTTTAGCTGTTGTACATTATCATTTAAAAAGCACCAGCCAAACCCTAAATCTCTAGAATAGTAGTCAGTTTTCTAGACTATCACTTATTCATTTTATCACTGTCTCCATCTGCTGCAAATGGCCTATAAACACGGCTTAATTCTTCCCAGATTTCCATTTTTTTTGTTTTTAGCTCTTTAAGGTTGAGAACATACCATTTGTATACATAACCTTACCAACTACCATCTGATGTCCATAATAAAGCCTAAAATTCTGAAACAGCTTGTCCATGTTGAGTTTTCTCAGAATAACGAAGATATTACCTGAAAGAAAAGACTCAGGGTTAAAGAACTAATGGTAGACCATCTAGGAGTTGAACAAGCAAGAATGATATTCGCACCTCATTAGTATATGTTCCTTTCTTTTCATGTCAAGTCTTTCAAAGTGGATAATCTTACGGTGCCATCCGCATTATTTTCATTCATTAATATCGATAATACAGGTCAAATGTATAGAATCGCTTTCAAAAGGAGATAACAAGATTATAAGATAGGTGTTACCAAAACAGAATACAATAAATAAGATTAAACTGGCAGCTGCTTAGATTTATTATTTTTTGTAACATAGATTACTCCACTTAACTCTGCTATATATTAATTAGTTCGTGGATATGTTTACTCTCTTGCTGTCATCAATAAAAAAACAATTGTAAACATACTTAAGAACTCTTAAAAGACTTCCCAGCGTTAGTAGCATTGCACAACGTTTCTGTGTTTATCGTAAGCATTTCTGTTTCTATAACATTACAGATTATTGCTTTGTTTATACACCATACACAGGGGCACTTCCTAGGGCCTACATGCCAGAAATACATCGCCACCAACCACTTACTACAGTGCCATTTGTGTAACCTATTCCGGTGGTTTTTTGAACCCAGAAAAGTCCTATTCTTCAGAATTTCCTTCTTCACTAAAATAAACATTTATAATCAGTTTTGGTTTTGATTACCCCCCACCCCCTTACTCCACTAAATTTCAAACAAAACCAGACCATACAACGACTGAAAAGAAATTCCTTATCTCTAAAATAGGAAACTAATTTTAAAACACTTTTGACTTTAGGAAGACAATTGATTTCAAGTTTAGTTACTTAATGAGATCTTTGTTTTTGATTCATCTTTGCAAGTTTTTCGATATTAGAAAATGGTTCCCGTTAAAAGGAGCAAGTTACAAAGGAGCAAGTTACAAAGGAGCAAGTTACAAAGGAACAAGTTACAAAGGAGCAAGTTACAAAGGAGCAAGTTACAAAGGAGCGAGTTACAAAGGAGCAAGTTACAAAGGAGCAAGTTACAACGGAGCAAGTTACAAACGAGCAAGTTACAAAGGAGCAAGTTACAAAGGAGCAAGTTACAAAGGAACAAGTTACAAAGCAGCAAGTTACAAAGGAGCAAGTTACAAAGGAATAAGTTACAAAGGAACAAGTTACAAAGGAGCAAGCATCAAAGGAGCAAGTGGCAATGGAGCAAGTAATTAGTTTGCGCAAGTGTCAAAGGAGCAAAATGTGAGTTGACACGAGTCAGGGAATATAGTAGCCGGAATTACATAGGTTAGTAAACGTATAGATTTACACATTATTGGTAATCGTATAGATTTACACATTGCAGATAAACCGAGACATATGCAATATGACGTCATAATGAACACTAACATTCTATTGCAATACAATAGGATGTACATATACAAGGTCTATCTGTACATTTGTATCTTGCTACACTGTGCGTCCACCGTCCATGTACATATACATACATCTGCGTATGCATGTACTTGTATGCAATGCACGCCCAACTATACAATGTACACCATAGTTTAACATAATTCATGTACATGTAGATGTACATGGTGCAACTTGCTCTATTTCAACTTGCTCCTTTGACACTTGCTCTAATATACCACTTGCTCCTTTGTAACTTGCTCCTTTGTACGTCCACCAGAAAATGCTTGTCAAAGACAGAAGCATACCTCTTCTTCTTTTGAAAGTTTGTAATTGTTTATAAAATTTGGGACACTTAAATCCTGATTAACTAGGTAGATTGTTGCAAAGCAATTTTACATCGTTCAACTTTCTTCCAGCGCAATGGAAAATTAACTACAATCTTTTTTTCTGCTCACAAACTCTGGACTTAAGGTATTTTTGTTTATTTAATGGTTAAGACACATACAAGGCATACTGCCACTACGTGTATAAAATTGAAGAAATGACAGAAAAGTTGGTTGGTAAGGTGCCAAACCTGATACAGGCATCGGCAATCATGCACCTTCAAGCCATTCTATCACTGCAGGCATGGATAGGTTCATTACGGCTCAGACTGTTGTTCGAAGCCCAATTGTTTAGAGACTGTAAAAATATTTTTCTTTGTCTTCCTCTGGCTCTCCTGTCCTCGATCTTCCCTAACAAAGCAAGGCCTTCCAGGTAAGGATGTCTTATATTGTGCCCGAGGAATTACATCTGCCTTTGCCATATTGTATTGATGAATGACCTTTTGGTGTTGGCCGAGGCGATTTCCTTGTTTGATTTATGTTCTGTCCATGATATACGGAGTATTCTCATCAGAAACCAGATTTCAGTTGCTTCTAATTTTGCTTGAGTTTCACTCACAATCATAAAACAGTACCGACCAAAGTTATGCTTTCAAAACTCTTTTCTTGATATTCATTATGATATTTTGATTTAGAAGGGTAATATGTAACTTGCAGAAGGAATCTTTTGCTAGTGCTATTCTTTTCATTAGTTCATCTTTATATTTTTCATAGGATGTGATGATAAACGCCAAGTATAGAAAACTCTGGACCTGCTTGACTGATATTCCTTTGCTCTTGAGGTGGCATAAAGGTGTTTTTTCTTGGATACAGTCATGTACTCTGTTTTGTTAATGAGGCCCAAACCTATTCTTCGCTTTTTTGGATAGGCACGACAAGGATGTTTTGTACTTTGTGTTCTGAATCTGCAATTAAGACAGTGTCATCTGCATATCTTAAGTTGTTGTTGTTTTGTCCTCCTATTTCTATTCCATCCATGTCGTCAATATTTCTCAGTATCTACTCACTACAGAGGTTTAAAAAGGTCTGATGATATAACACACCCTTGTCTTGCGCCTCTGCGGATAGGTCGGACGTCGCCGTATTCGTTGTCAATTCTAATGGGAGCATTTTGTTTCCAGCACAGGTACGTAGAACTCTCAAGTCTTTTCCGTCGATGTTCAGAGATTGGAGAATATGAAACAGCTTATCGTGTAAGTCCTATCGAAAGCTTTTGAGTAGTCTATAAAACAAAAGAAGAGGTCTTTCTGTACTTCGATTGATCTTTCCATAATTGAATTAAGTGTAAAGATAGCATTTCTAGTTCCTTTGTCTTTAACAAAGCCGAATTGTGCAGGTGATATTTCAGGATTGGTTTTAGCTCTAACGGCAAGCATTACAATTCGGATCATATTTTTTCACAATGTGGCTCAAAAGACTGGCTGTGTGATGTAGAGAGCACACTATTGCTGTTGTTTTCTTAGAAATGACGATAAAAATGGACTTTAGGAGATCAAACAGGATTTCCTCTGTGTCGTAAATGGTATTCAGGATGCTTGTAATTTCTTTAAGACCCCATTCGTCCAAAGATTCCAAAATTTCAACTGATATGTTGTCGGGGCCGGGAGACTTGCCTTTTTTCATCCACTTTATTGCATATCTGATCTCTTCTTTTAGAATAGAAGCTATTGCTGGCTTGTCTTCCCTTGTATCGAAAAGTAATTCTTCCATATTTTCGAACCACCTCTCTAGAATGTCTTGTTTTTCCATCAAGATGGTGCCATCAACAGCTCTGATTCATCCTGTATGTGTATACGTCTGTTTCCTTCCGGACAGTTCTTTTATTTTCTGATGCATGTATTTGCTGTCTCCCTTCTTGATCTGGTCAATTTTCTGAGACTGGCTGTTGATCCATTGTTCTTTAGCTTTGCTACGTTTTGTCTTTATTTCTTTATTTAGTAGTTGATATTTGTGAGGTTATTTTCTAGCATTTCTTCTCTCTTTCATCTTGTTGAGGATTTCTGGTGTAATCCATTTTTGTGATTTTTCTTCTGCATCTTTGGGACGACTTTGCTTATGGATATTTCTACACAACCTTTAAGTTTCTATAGTTTTTCTTCTGCGGATGTAGCCTGTTCTAGTAGTTCGAACTTGTTCTTCACTGTCACTACAAACTGATTTTTAATACTTGTTTTGGCAATGGTTTTAGTTTTTTCCAGTGCCTTCAGCTTTATTCTTAATTTGCACAACACAGACTTATAGTCATTGAAACAATCTGCTACTGGCCTAGAGTTGAAAGACAGCACAGCACTTCCAAATCGTTTTGGAGCTAGGATGTAATAAATCTTAAACTTCCCGTGTTGCCAGGTCTTTTCCATGTCCACTTACGTTTTTTGTGAAGAAGAACCACCAAAACGCAAGCTTCATACACGCGAGCTCTGCTCTTCAGTGAGATGTGTTTATTGCATAGGACTCCTGCAACCTCACGCCAATTGCTCCACGTTGCCGCAACTCTCGTCTGAACAGCTCTCTCTACCCCTGCTTTCTTCTGTCAAGTTACCAAGGTAACAGAATATCTCTACCTTCTCTATTCTGACATCATTAGGTCCAAGATCTATAGAATCACTTTCTGGTGAGAGTCCATTTGTTCTGCGAGTACATGCTGGACACATGAAGTTCTGAGCTCCAACAACATTTTGTAGGGCAGAGCATCGTCAGTGTACCCACTTTCCACACGTGTCGCAGAAAATTGAATTTACTCCGACTCCCTTACCACAAACACCACAAGGATATTGTCCTGTTGGCACCACTGTCTCGCAATATTTACCAGTCACCAGAATCTTCGTTATGTCAATATTAATCCGCAGGCCTCTACTTTCCAATGCTTCTCTCCAGGACTGAAATTGCAATTCCACCGCCTCCTTGGATTCACTTCTCAATATCAAATTATCTGCGTAGAGCAAGTTCCACGAAGCACATTTACCAATAGCTTTAATATAATACCCTTAAGAACGATCCGAAGAAAATGACAGATCAAACATCATCATGGATGAGTATTTCCCTAGAAGAAAAGAAGTCTCATCAGGGTAATCTAAATTTAAATTTAAGTGCAGTTGTTCGATTACTCTGCATCTCAATCAAGTGTTCTCATAGGATAATGTAAATACCAGCTATGTTTGTGTCGAATGGGTCTACCATCTACCTTGTAATTTCAGTTTCCAAGAGATCTGTGAACTTTACTGTTATATCATCTGACAATATTTTAAAGAATAAAAGTATCATCTTCAGACATATCTATAGGAGCAGTATCCTGTGTCCTTAAACATAAGCACCCTGGTAACTCCTCGTTTTAAAAAAAATTCATGGTTTCTTCACTCATAAAACTGTATATTAAATTATCAAGGACAAGAAATTAATCAACATCTTTTCACTGATTGTCAATAAAAGCTCCATGAAATATTTAATGGCTTATATATCATACCGGTGACTCAGTAAAATTAATAAACCTGTGCTGTCAGCCTAGAATTTGCTATTACCCATTTTGTCCATGTGGCCATAGAATACCGGGTCTACAGACCCGGTATTTTAAACAATTATTTCAGCGCTTCATTGTATGAATTTTTACTTCCGTGCTAAGCCCAAGTCCGAGATTATTGTTCTACCACGATGAAAAGGGGAAGATAGGGAAGGGGAATGGGAGAGCACACACACGCACAGACGCTGTAAATAAAACAGGTAGCAACTACAAATGGACAAGAACATTTTTAGTTCATTAAAAACGAAGTTTAGTAGACTTCAATCAAGAAATAAGACAGACTGCTATTTGACAACTCATAGATAAAAACACATTAGCATACAGACTTTTGATTAGTTAAGCTACTGTCATAGTTATAAATCTCTCGGGCTGCACTTGGCCAACCAAGAACTCATAGCGTCATAAAAAAAATTCACTCGTGGCAGGAAACGGAAAAAACCCACAGGAATCCGACATTTTTGGAGGCATACTTGACCACATCAGCCTTTTATATTATTTACATAAGTTTGGGAGAAAATCAAAATCAACAATGAGAACAAGTGGTTTACATTTGAATAAACAGTTGTAATATAGTCAGTTTTTCATCTGAAGCTATAGTCTGGGGAAAACAGCAATCCTACAACGACTTCTGTAGAAAGATTAAACATTAGCGTAAACAACATATAATCTAATAAGCAAGAGTACAACAAAAGCAATTAATCCCATACCGATCATTATGCAAAAACCATTTCTTTCAAGATGGGGAACAATTTAATTATTTAGTGGTATTTTAAGTCATTTTTTCTGACAGAAGAGAAACAATAGAAATTTAAACTTGGTGAACAGACTGAACTCTACTTTTATTGCAACCCCAGACGGAACAACTCTTTGAAATGTTCGAAAGAACAGTATATCCGTGTTTGCAGACTTTTTTATGACAAAGAGAGATTTCAGGCAAGCATGAGAATCCTTCGAAAAGTAAAGGCTATCAACATCCTTAGCAAGAAAATTTATAGCGATTCTTATCTATCTAAGGAGCATTCTATGCAATATTCCAATTTCTAGCAATACATAGAAACGTCTTTTCAGGCAAATGAAACAAATCAGAAGATAATGTAAATACTCCTAAAACTGTAAATAAATGCTGATTAGGATTTTTCTTAATCATCACACCTTTGAGGAACGTCTAAAAGCTACTTTCACCACTTGTAAAAAAAGTCTAAAAGCTACTTTCACCACTTGTAAAAAAAGTCTAAAAGCTACTTTCACCACTTGTAAAAAAAGTCTAAAAGCTACTTTCACCACTTGTAAAAAAAGTCTAAAAGCTACTTTCACCACTTGTAAAAAAAGTCTAAAAGCTACTTTCACCACTTGTAAAAAAAGTCTAAAAGTTACTTTCACCACTTGTAAAAAAAGTCTAAAAGCTACTTTCACCACTTGTAAAAAAAGTCTAAAAGCTACTTTCACCACTTGTAAAAAAAGTCTAAAAGTTACTTTCACCACTTGTAAAAAAAGTCTAAAAGCTACTTTCACCACTTGTAAAAAAAGTCTAAAAGTTACTTTCACCACTTGTAAAAAAAGTCTAAAAGCTACTTTCACCACTTGTAAAAAAAGTCTAAAAGTTACTTTCACCACTTGTAAAAAAAGTCTAAAAGTTACTTTCACCACTTGTAAAAAAAGTCTAAAAGCTACCTTCACCACTTGTAAAAAAAATGACCTCTTTTGTTCAGCATACCATGTTCGATAGCCATGTTTTCTTCTACAGCTCTTACTGCCAATCTATATTTTACGCTGGACTACCTTTTATCTTCTATGTGAAATTTAGGACAAAATATTTCTTTTCGAAGATAGGTAATGAATAAGAGAATTAGTTTTTGGTGCTGGCTACCTATAGAAAAATTTGATTTGATAAAAAGGGTGGCCGCTGTTTAATCCGTTTGGGCTTACGTCAGAAAATGGAATATCATTCTGTCGCCTATCAGGTTTGTTAGCATAAAATTTATGTTAATATATATACACTATGCATTTATTCCCAATATGATTAGCTTCAATTTAAGATCTTGTTCTTCATATAAACCCACGAAGGTGTAATAAAAACACTATGGATCAAAATTCAGCAATTTAAGAGTGTGAGTAAGTGACTCAAAGTTGTCACAAGCTTGTATTTTCAAAATGCTATGTAAAATCTTGCAAAAAACGAGTTTGTCTTGTATAGGTCGACGAGATTTTATTAACTAAGTCATCTATCAACACAATCTAACACTTCAAGTGACTAACGGCCCAGAAATAGGCCTTGCCAAAGACAAAAGAACTTAAGTGAGGAGTCTTTCGTCATCAGGTCAAAGATTGTGCTAGTTATCAATAATATTAAAGCATATTATGGCTTTTCCATTTTCAATAATTTCCTCTGATATTTTCGTATTTTTCCAAATTAGAATCTGACGATGTGGACAACTAATACGTATGACTAAGGTTGCCATTTGAAAATTTATCTTAAATGACAACCTTTGAGCTATAATCATGGAACAAATTTCTAGGTTTATGGATGTCTGGTAAAAGATGTGTTATACTTTTCATTATTTCTAAGGTATTTTCTAATGTGCTGAGAAGTGGTTTGCTTGATAATTTTTTTGGTTTAACATTGTTTAAAGGTTCTTTGGTATTATTTATGGTTTTCTCTTAGATTGTAAAATGCTTGTTACATTTGATGGAATTACATTTAACAAACAGTTTTAGTACTGGCATTACTCCTGCTTCTATTCTTTGTTCAAATATCTTACTTCTTAATATGAAAAATCTTCCTGGTATTTTTTTCATTTCATCAACCTAAATGTAGATGACAACACCTTGTACTCTGGCTTCAGCTACAAGTCAACTCACCAGGAACAAGAAAAACTGGAGCATAATCTTAAACCTGTCAGAGGGTTAGAAACAAAGAGACTGGTTTCTTTCAAAGGGTGAAAAGCCAACCATGGTCTTTTAATATGTACTTGAATCCTTCTCTCACTCCAATATATATGGGCGATTATTTTGATGTTAACTCTGGTGAGGCTAGTTGTCTTCTGGAGGAATCCTCATCACTAGGAGTGCATGGAGTGTCATTTTCTCCAGATACTTTTATTTTTACGGTTCTTATACCCCATCTTTTGCATATCTGATCTTTGAAATGTATTATTCCTTGTACCGCTCTAGAGACTACCTATTTCTAATAATTTTTTGTATCCCTATATGTCTACCATTCTTCCTTGCATGGAGTATTGTTGTCACATCTAGAAAAATACTCCTTCACCTCATCTTGGTGTTCTTGACCAAGTTCGGAGACGTGTTTGTAAGATAATAGGTTCAAATCTGTTACTCTTTAACCTTTGTCTCATTAACTAAATATAGTTAGTCACAGTCTTTTCTATTGGTATTACCAAAAAAGATTTCCCGGTAATCTTTCCTTCTAGGTAACAGCTCAGATTGTGACATCATTTATGATTCTTTTTTTTAAGTCACTCACATGTTCTTTCTACAAAAATAGTTTCTTTCCTATGAAGGCCAGACTTTGTATCTCTGGCTTTTGAGTGCTTTTCTCTGTCTTATGATTTGAATATTGGGTCGAAGGTTAACTCTTATCTCTTGACTTATATAATTTGTTTTGGATTTCCGTCACACTTCCATAGAAAAATTTAATATTGATTCGTTTAAGGGTATTTGTAATTTTTTCACCATAAACCTACTAGGTGCTATCAAAATTATTAAAATGCTTACCAGCAAATTTGATATGGAGAGAGAGAGAGAGAGAGAGAGAGAGAGAGAGAGAGAGAGCTATTCAGCATAAAACTTTTCTTGACCATATTTCTATATAAAATGTTTTAACAAAATGGACTATTCAAATACACCTTTTTGCAAAATCAAATTAAAAAATTTAGAAGATTTTGTGAAAAGAAAACAGTGAGTGGTTCAAATTTAATTTCGGTTGCATTATACAACCTGAAGGATCAATCACAAAAGATTGATTTAAAACACTCTTTCGGTCATTTAAACAAAGATGCTAATACTTAAAAATAAAAGTTAGAGGAATGTTAATTAACATTGTAGTCCGAAATTCTCCTACCAGATGGTGATATTAATTAAAAGAAAGCGGATTTCAAGTCAAAAAGTAGTATAATGTCGGTTTGAATTATCCTCAGTTAACTAGCAATCGTTGCTACTCATGTAAAACTCTTCTTTTACTTGTGTCTCTTCTTACCTCTACCGTTACCTTGGTAACTGTCTCTTCTTACCTCTATCATTACCTTGGTAACTGTATTTTCTTAGCATTCTTAACATAAAAATGGAAATATGAATTACCATTTCGCCAGTATTTTTCTTGGATATATTTTTTTTCTATTATGCCTTTTTTTCTTTACCTATGAACGTCTTGAAATCCATGAAGGAAAAAATAATATTCAGCTTTCGGTATGGTTTCCACTGCCTCACTACCGTACAAAGTATTTCCAATTGTACTATTTCATTCACTAATATTTTGTCTCAGAATTGGTCATTTTAGATGTCAAGATACTGATTTATATGTTATTTTTGCTCTTCCAATGCTGTTGTGATGCCTCCACCTTATTTTATGCCTTGCATTACTTTTCCTCTTAGTTAGGTAAGGACATTTCCTTGTCTTACATCTTTCTTTTAATTTTGGAATAACTTTCTATTAACAAATACCTATTGCGAACCACTTGTGCTCTTTGATTTCCAGATCAAGACTATTGTTCTGTACTATCATCACATTTGATACTGTATAATGTAGTTCATTTGATTCTGCTGTAATTATTACCTGCAAATCGTTGGGTGTTGACATTGACAACTTCATTACTGATTCCTGTCGAATTTACTGTATTTCCCATTACTGATTCTTAAACCTAAAGAAAAGGATACTTGACTATTAAGGAAAATCTATGGTTTCTTACGGTTGTGAAACATGGACTTATAACAATGCAATTCAAAAAAAGATGGATGCCTTCCAGTTATGGTGCTATAGGAAAATCTTGAAAATCAAATACACCAATCATGTCACCAATAAAAGAGTGAAAGAAATCATTGGAGTGAAAGGAAATTAGTCGGAAGATTTGGCAAGAAGAAAACTCAGGTATGTAGGTCACATCATGAGAAGAAGCAGTGGTGGATTAGTGCAGCTGATTTTAGAAGGCTTTATCGATGGTAGAAAGGCCGTGGTAGACCGAGGAGAATCTGGGTAGATGACATAAAAGAATGGTCTAAATATGGGACAATAGGAGTAGCCAAAAGAATAGCTTAAAATAAACTGGCTCAGCAGAACATGGTACACAACCTTCGACTCCAAGGAAGTGACACTGATTAATTGATTGATTGATTGATTCTCAATACGATGATACCATTTAAAGATAGCTGGCTTTTTCGATTAAATGACGAAAATTTCTTTTATTAGTTCTTCTAGTAAGTGGCTTTCAACGTATGTTTCGCTATAAGTGCTTTCGTTCGATATATATCTTATAACTTATGACTTGGAAATACACAATGGCATTTTATGGAAATTGCCAACATTTTGCACCAAAATTGGTTGACGATTTGCATTTACTGGTGTTGACTTTGCTGGTCCTTTTTATGCAAGGCTGCCTATTTGCTTCTCTCCTCTCGCAGATAGGAGATTTGAAAGATGATGTGACAATGAGAAGAAGCTAAAATGAAATTTCTCCAAAATAAATTCTACTTAATTGCGTCTATAAAAAAGCAGCAAATCAAATGGTCAAAGGTGGGTTGATTTTTTAAAGCGACGTGTAGGAATAACTGAACAACTGTTGATGTATAGGTGTAGATGTAAGAGCTTTATCATGCCTTGAATCATAAGCTTCTTCGGAGCTACGTTTCGGGAGATATTTCTCCCATCATCAGACGATGGGAAAAATATCTCCCGAAACGTAGCTCAAAAAAAGCTTATGACTCAAGACAAGATAAAGCTCTTACATCCATGGCTTCCTCTGAGTCCATAAAGTTCAGAATTTTCATGAACAACTGTTATCATTACCTGCATTGCTAGCCTTTTAAAAAGTATTATTTGACAATGGTTATTTAATGAATGAACTGCTTTTTCAATATCAGGAATTCAAATTTAATAAGCCATCGAATACCCATGCATGGGACGGTACAACAAGTTTCTTGAACAAGACATTAACATAACAAACATCAGTAAACGCAGAGGCTGCTCTATTTCAAGCACTGTTGTGAGAGCGTTTGCATAAGACAATTGAAATAATTTGCTTTTGATTTGGATAAAATAAACATTTTTGAACTTACAATACAACATCAACTTTATTGAAAACCGGTTAAGTCGTATTGATTAAAAACAAAACACACCTAAAGATGAAGGAATATTCAGCAGAAAAGTGGACAGAAGTAAAGACAAAGATGGCGATATTCGTGGATACTGCAATCGTACAGAAGCAAAGTATGTCGACAATTACCCTGTCAAAATGATGTGTGGCATGGAAAATGGAGATAAAAAAACTATGACAGACAATACAACAGTGGTTTATTGTGTAACAAAGACCATTCCAGAAAAATGGTGAGGGAAAAAATGCACTTTGATAAAAGCTAACAATGGAAAATGTCGACAAAAGAATGCACACACACATATATAAATATGTATTTGAGTATTTATGTGTATATGTATATGTATATGTATATATACATATACGCATATATAAATATATAGATAAATATATATGCGTTTTCTTTCGTTCTTCTGTCGAAAAAAAATCATTGTCAGGCTTTATCAAAATGAACTTTGTCATCCACCTACTGTGGTGCTCTACTTCCTCTGTAATCGGGTTCTTTGATGTCACATCTCTCCTGGTATTTTATCATCTGTCATTGTTGTGGGTTTTCTCTTCTCTTCTGTGGATCTCTGCTATTTCATGTGTTTACATCTTCCTAGTAAAATCTTGGTGTAATTCGTAATGCTCTTCTATCCCTATCAGCCTTCACATTCTTTAAGTTATGATTCTTTCTGTCCTTTTCTTACCCATTTCCCAACGAATCATACGTAGTTCTACTAAATCGAATTTGTATTCTAGTCAGTTTGTAAGCTAGGCTTTATCCCGTATAATATTTTCCTCTCTCACCTTAACCCAATAGACTTTGGCTATAAACATTGTTCCAAGCTGTTTAAATTCTCTTTTCTATTTCCTTTTGTCATCTCTGTAGTTATGGATCGTTGAGTCAGGATATCTAAACTTTTCCATTTCTAACACATTTCCAACGGCCATCTCGATTGAAAGTGAATTGTCTTTTTCATTCACACTTTGTTCTCTGTATTCAACCTATTGATGTTCAGATCCGACGCAAGCAAATTCAGTCTTATCTCTTCCAGAGCTTTCTACACTTCAGCTGGCATACCATCGGGTCCGACTGTTTTACAACTTTTTATTTTATCCTGTCCTTCTGTATCTTCTCCTTAAAGCTAGAAACTAAAAACATCCTGTTTGCAGATTTATCTTGCTTCTTCACTCAGTTTGCTAGGATTTTCCTAGGTCAACTTTTCAAAGTACCATTTCCATCTGTTCAAGATATCAACTTCAAAGTTAACAGCTGTTGAAGTTCCATTTCTACTTAATTTCTAACAAAACCTTGGTTTTTCTGCTCCTGAAAGGTTCATACAAGGTTTTAAGGCTTGTAAAAAATTTTTTGAGGAGGCATAGTTAATACAGATCGTATCAGCTATACCTTATCTTTATTTGATTTTAGGTTATTTCTAGAAAGTTTCATAGTAAAACAATTTTTTTAAAACTCTTCTTGTAAATAGATAATTTTCATATTTTTCGACGTTCCTCTCGTCCATTTCGACCATTAAGTAGAATTGAAATTTTCTTAAATCCCAAAGCATGTTTTTCACACTAAGCTGTTAAAACGTTACAAAAGTACAATGCCAAACCAACGACCCACCAGAATAAGACAATTAGCTTTTTCAAATCCAAAAATCATTTCTTATTTTACACAGGTTTTGATAGGACATTGAAATTTTACTCGGGTTTTTTCAAGATGGATCAATATTTTCTGCTTAAGTTCAAGTTCAAAATTCCAGGTACCAGAAAGCATAATGGCGATAATGTCTGGGGACTGTTTGGCACTGTTACATGTTGTGATATGCTGTGACAACTTTCCTAACGTAGGTGAAACTCCTAGATGTTCCAATGCTTGGAAGTTCAAATGGCATTTGGTTTTTGCCAGAATAGACAGGACAGCATACACAAGATCTGAAAGAATAGCTTTAAGAATAAAATCATAAATATTCTTAAACATAAATACAAAATTTCAAATATTAATATATAAATATAAACATAAATATAAACATAAATATAAGCATAAATATTGGCGTTTGGTTCCTAAAAACGAAGACGGATCTACCACAAATAAAAAATTATTCAAGTTTCTGAGAAATAAAGCTCTTAATTTGTTGGAAGCCTTTCCCAGGTATATTAAAAATTTATATTTAAGAACAAAGCATCCCTGACAACTTATATACTACTGAGAAACGACATCACATCTTATTCAACATATAAGTTGGGTAACCATTTTTACATAGAATATGATGGAGACGCTGTACTCCTATGGGAAACTTGCTAAAATCAGAGACACTGAGGAATGTGTCACATAATAACTTATGCACGTATGTACTAGCAGTAGTCCACGTTTGTATTTTAGAGGTAGAAATCTACAGAAGCTATTATAAGCACCACCACAAGTTGTTTTCCTATAAACACCAGTCGTAAATTTATCACTTTCCTGATTAATATGTATATAAAAAAAAGAGACTGCCATTAATATCTTGGTCAGATGAAAAAGAAATATGTCTG
Source organism: Morbakka virulenta (assembly GCA_003991215.1). NCBI lineage: Eukaryota > Metazoa > Cnidaria > Cubozoa > Carybdeida > Carukiidae > Morbakka > Morbakka virulenta. Next base: position 1,008,619 of record RDPX01000246.1, read on the forward strand.
TTATTTATGTACGATTGAAATAGAGAGGTATGTTCAGGTGATTGAAATGAAACAAAAATGTTGCCGACGTATTTCCTGTAGTAAACAGGTTTTAGAATTTGGCCTGGAACTGTTCTAGACATTTCTTATCTTAATAAGAATAAAAAGTATGAGGTAATCACGGTACTAATGCTGAGCCTATAGCTACACACTGCACTTGCTTTATTTACCATCAAACGTGAAATAAAGTTGTTTGTCAAGTCAAAAGTGAACTGCAATGTGGCAAAAACATAGAAATATATTTTGAACTACTCGTTTATCATCAGTCTACTGTACAAAGCATCAAGCAAAATGTTCAAAATTTATTTTTAATTTATAAGTGAAAAAATCCTATGGGAGTACATAAACAAAAGAATAAAGAGTAAAAGGGAGGACATAATAAAATCCTTGTATATGCCAAAGTAATTAGCGGATTCCATAACAAATTTCCTAAATTTAACAAATAATATAAATTCCCAAGACCATTAACAAATGGTAACAATGGATGAATATCCTAAATTACTGTCATTATATTTTGATAAGTAGCTGCCTGCTCCTGAATTTATCCTTGGTGTTTAGGGCTGGTTTAATGTCCCTTATGTGGAGTGCCTTCAGTGTTTCTAAATGGTCTTGTCCTTTGATTGTTGAGTCGACGATATCAAGGTTGTCAAAGTCAGCTTCACATCTACAGCAGTTCCAAAAATGTGTTTTTACTGGCCCATCTTTTCGCTCTTTATGTTCCTTAAAGCGTGTGATGACATGTCGACCTGTTTGGCAAACATAGGAGGTAATATAGCCTGGACATTGAATTTTGTATATCACATTGCTTTTCAGTTCTTTCTTGATACTTGGTTTCAAGCTAGGTAGAGTTGTCTTTAGCTTTCTGAGGGTTATGATTGGTTGGACAGGGGCACCACATTTTCTCAACTGCTTGATGAAGTTATCTGTGACATTCCCACGATACTCTACAACGAACAATATTTTAGACTCGGTTTGTTCTTGATGTTGGTCTATATCAGGTACTACTTTATCCTTCTAAAGTTGTTTGGTGGCAAATTTAAGAAGTTCCTCAAACTCGTATTTTTAATGGCATCAATGGTTTCAACATTTAGATAGAACTTATTTGCAAACATTTAAATCGTTTTGTTAAAAAGAGTATCACTAAATAAAAAGTCCATATGTAAAATTAGGCATGAATAAATGATAGATTTCCCCAGTATCTATTCAGTAAATCTGAAAGAATAAGATACAATAAATTCATTTGGTGATAAAAATGACAAAAATTAGAACTTAAACATTAGAAATGAGATACCCTCTAGAGCGATACAAATAATTAAACCTTTCTAGAAGGAGAAATTTATATAAAATACATAAGAAACCCAAGGAAGATCTGGAGAAAATGACAATCAATGCATTCTCAGTGATGAGTATTCTCTAAGAAGACAAGCAACTTCACCAGGGTCAACATTAGGAAGATGAATATTGGGGAGATAATGAATAGTCTTTCTAGCGAAGGTATTAAATATTGGTATTTAAGTCATGATTGCAAATGAGTGTAGAAACTAAATGGCATTCGACTTTTATACAGCTAAAACGACCTACGCCTTATTCGGAAAATCTTATTAGTAATTTCAGAATCTCATTCCCTATTAAAAGAAATAAAAGCACAACAAAAAAAAACCCTATAACTTTTTAGATCAATGGAAAAAAGAAGCAGAGGTAGACAGAGATTGACATACATAGCAAGCATCAGTAATTGGACGAACAAGACAGCCCTGGAGCTACTCGTCGACGTCCTCGCGGGATATGGCACCTAATGATATGATAACTTTTTAAACGCAAATGTATTTGATTTGTTAGAAGATTAAAATGTTACTGCGAGTTCATCCTAAATTTAATCTACAAGTCAAAGTTTTATGTCATGCAAAACTCCAATGCAAAACGACCTGACGATATGATTAATAACATTTATGTTTTCACACGTTGTGCAAGGGAAAAGGATTTCACAGTTGTATCTGGCAACAGATGTTACAGGATCCACAAATATAATTTTAAAAACTTTGTGATATTTGACATCACCGGAATCTGCTCCTTCTGATCTTTNAAGGCCACTAAAGACCGGAAGGTGTGGAAGTCCATGATCGTCGACGTCCTCGCGGGATATGGCACCTAATGATATGATAACTTTTTAAACGCAAATGTATTTGATTTGTTAGAAGATTAAAATGTTACTGCGAGTTCATCCTAAATTTAATCTACAAGTCAAAGTTTTATGTCATGCAAAACTCCAATGCAAAACGACCTGACGATATGATTAATAACATTTATGTTTTCACACGTTGTGCAAGGGAAAAGGATTTCACAGTTGTATCTGGCAACAGATGTTACAGGATCCACAAATATAATTTTAAAAACTTTGTGATATTTGACATCACCGGAATCTGCTCCTTCTGATCTTTTAAACAACTGTTAATACCATCAAAACAATTGATGGATGCTGTTTGATAATAACTTACAACACAGCAACTTCATTGCCTATAGTTAAGTAATTCCATCCAATCCTCCATTTTAAAGTTATCCAATATAAGTTTCTCTGATCGATATTTTTATCAGCAATGGATTTCTGCAATAAAAACTTCAACATATCATAAAGCCGAAAAAAAAAAGATTGTGAAATATTTTTTTATTGAGCTACACAAACAATTTGAGGTTTTGTTGTAAATTTAACAACACAATTCTTTAATAGAAGTGAAATTATTTTCTTCATGTGACTGACTGAATCCTACAATTAATCAGATTAAGTAATCTAGTACCTTTTCTTACCAAACACTGGCTCATTTAGGAACGTGAAAGATTTTACAGTCTTCAACAACATTTTATAGAAGTGCAAGTCATCTTCAAGGCCTTAATTACTTTTAATATTAAGTCAACTAATCTTTTGCTTCTACTGATGGAAATCTCTTTGCTTTAGGTCGACTTAGCTAAATCATTAGTATGAGAGTACAGTCGAATATGAAGGCTTAAACTGAAATACAAATTAAAAGACTATATTTCCGGCTGGAGTTCTATTGTTATTCTGCTAAGTCTCAGCTACATCTTGTCTGAGCAATAAATATATCCTTTACAGGTTAAGAAAAGTAGTTTCTCGTATCGAAACAATGTTATTTGAAATTTTTTAAAAAATAATTCTTTCTCTATTCCAAGCAGCGTGTATTTTCCCTTTTTTCTAGCTGACCCAGTCAATCATCCAGTTCTGGGGCATTTTCATATGAGAGTAATAAAAACCAGAGCAACATCTGAAGGTTGTACTTTGCTTCTTGTACATGATTCAACCATAACATTTTTTGCATCTCCAATTAACAAAGTAGAATTTAATTTATTATTAGTTTAGTTTCAGTGTTCATTGTATACCAGCAATCTAGACAGTTTTTCTTAGTACCAATATTACCAATATTTAAACTTTTTTTACTCAGAAAAACGAAATGCTTCCATCCCACCATAATTTTTCTTGAAATTGAACAGTAACACCACAGTCGTATTGTTTTCGTTTCTTTACTTTAATTCTCTGGCCAGTCCATTTCAATTTAATGAAAAACCTCTCAAGAAATAGCCCATAGTTTAAAAAGTTCAGTTGCACTATGCACTGCCCGTTATTCTCGCTATTTCCTTCAGTAGTTCTGTCTCTGACAGATTTCTGTTCAGGATTGTTGTAAGTCACACCCTTAACGTTAAAACAGAATTCCAATGGTGACTGCTTCATTTAGCACAGTTTTCATGGAATACTTTGTTTCTCTTTCAATTTTTCTTCTTCAAGAGATGAGGTCCTTCTTAAGTAGCGTTTAAATAGTTGAAGCATAAAATACATCAGAATTGTTTAAGGCAGTATAGACTGGTCGTTCGTATGAAATATTCTACCGAGTCTTAGATGCCTGAAATCATCTATTTTAGATGTAAGAGTCAACAAAGCGGGGTAAGTCACTTCTGATATTTTTTTGCATTTTGAATAAAGCACTATTCTTTGAATTTGATATCATTTGTTCTCTCATCTTCAATTTTGGTACGCTCCATGTCTAAATAAAAAGCAGTTCCATTTTCCCCTGAATGATCTTTAAAACCCCGGATCTGTAATCCCACGATTACAGAGCGATTATATGCTCTAAAGTCTAATTCAATCTTGAACATGATTAAACATCTATTACAGCCTTATTCTTATGACCATACTATAATTTCTATTCTCTAGTCCATTGTTTACCTTGAGTATTATTGATATAACTTGTCCTTATATCTGGCAACGTAAAAATCAATGTATTCCAACGATGACTCAATTTCTTATTGAGGTGGTCTAATGTCCTATTATTGTAGAATCCATGCCAGCAAGAGAAGGGGTGTGGTATCAATGTGAGAGCATAATTGAGATTGTCATATGTCCCATTATTGTAGAATCCATGCCAGCAAGAGAAGGGGTGTGGTATCAATGTGAGAGCATAATTGAGATTGTCATATGTCCCATTATTGTAGAATCCATGCCAGCAAGAGAAGGGGTGTGGTATCAATGTGAGAGCATAATTGAGATTGTCAATGTCCCATTATTGTAGAATCCATGCCAGCAAGAGAAGGGGTGTGGTATCAATGTGAGAGCATAATTGAGATGGTCAAATGTCCCATTATTGTAGAATCCATGCCAGCAAGAGAAGGGGTGTGGTATCAATGTGAGAGCATAATTGAGATGGTCAAATGTCCCATTATTGTAGAATCCATGCCAGCAAGAGAAGGGGTGTGGTATCAATGTGAGAGCATAATTGAGATTGTCATATGTCCCATTATTGTAGAATCCATGCCAGCAAGAGAAGGGGTGTGGTATCAATGTGAGAGCATAATTGAGGTTGTCATATGTCCCATTATTGTAGAATCCATGCCAGCAAGAGAAGGGGTGTGGTATCAATGTGAGAGCATAATTGAGATGGTCAAATGTCCCATTATTGTAGAATCCATGCCAGCAAAAGGAGGGGTGTGGTATCAATGTGAGAGCTTAATTGAGATGGTCAAATGTCCCATTATTGTAGAATCCATGCCAGCAAGAGAAGGGGTGTGGTATTAATGTGAGAGCATAATTGAGATGGTCAAATGTCCCATTATTGTAGAATCCATGCCAGCAAGAGAAGGGGTGTGGTATCAATGTGAAAACATAGGAAAATATTGTCGATGTGAACTTTTGATGCAAAGAGACATAGACAAAGAAAAGAAGAAAGTAATAAAATAAAATGCCATTGAAGCAAACTAAAAGTATGACTTTAATAACTGTGATACTTTTTTCTATTGAAAATATCATTTTTGGTGGAAGTTTGTGTTATTGATAAACAGTTTTTTAATATTGAATAACAAGGGCGACTCAAAACCAAAGGCATTTCGAATCAAAGCGCCTCCATTTACTTTTCGAGCTTTATGATAACAAAGCAATCAAAATTTTTAGCATAGCCACAATGCAAAGATTTTTGGAAACAATACAATATATCTCGTAATTATTATATGGCTTGTCTGATTATTTTTTAAAAGTGTGTTGTCATAAAATTCTTAAAACCAAATTTATTAAGATATTAGGTGGAAGTTAAGTGAGTAAGAAACAAAATATACTTTCTCTTTTAATCGTTTAAAATGTTCACTTACCCTTTTTATCATTACATACAGTTAAAAACTGATACTGAAAAAGATCCAAAGAAACTTGGAAGAATGTTAACCCGTCTATTCCCCCCCTCCCGACCATGATATTAATTTGAATATGTGAAGGTGAGTCAAATACAATCGTTCATTAGAAACATGGACAGATATAAAATATCCCACTCCATATATGAAATAATTAATTACTAAAGGTCTTATTCCACAAGAATTTGGATGGGATCGGTAAGAAAGAAAGAGCAAATTCTACTTTCAAGTATTTCTTTTAACTTTCAACTATTGAAACTGTGTCATAGAATTTTAATCGACTAAGGTAAGCAGATTGTTGCCTTATGGAGTATCATGCAAGGTTAGGAAAAATTGCTATTGTAATGGAATTTTTAGAATTAAATGTAGGAAGTGAGGCATTCTTGAACTCCAGCAGGATACAGGTATGTCATATCTTGGATAAAAAAAATATAACAGTACTGTAAGAACAGAAACAAAAGATTAGATTCAGTTTGGTTCATGATTGAAATTCCACCCTTGGAAACAAAATAGTTAATAACATAGATCCAATTTTTATTCCGGAGATCTTTTAAACCATATTTTTTGTGAAATCTTTTATGCTTAAGTTGAAAAACCTTTAGATTTAGAGCAACACAGTACACACTATATTTCACCCTTGGAAACAAAATAGTTAATAACATAGNCATATCTTGGATAAAAAAAATATAATAGTACTGTAAGAACAGAAACAAAAGATTAGATTCAGTTTGGTTCATGATTGAAATTCCACCCTTGGAAACAAAATAGTTAATAACATAGATCCAATTTTTATTCCGGAGATCTTTTAAACCATATTTTTTGTGAAATCTTTTATGCTTAAGTTGAAAAACCTTTAGATTTAGAGCAACACAGTACACACTATATTTCACCCTTGGAAACAAAATAGTTAATAACATAGATCCGATTTTTATTCCGGCGATCTTTTAAACCATATTTTTTGTGAAATCTTTTATGCTTAAGTTGAAAAACCTTTAGATTTAGAGCAACACAGTACACACTATTGACGAAGACTAGCAATGGTTGTTTCAAGGAGAAAGAAAAATGTTACTCCAGTAAAAGATGTCTTTTCGACCAACAAACCTTTATCAACTAGTCGTTGATAAAGGTTTGTTGTTGATTTGAGAAATGCCATGTTAACCGGAAGTCGTATTCCAGCACTTGGAGATTTTGATTTACCACTATTGAATTACTTTTATTATTATTATTTTATTGACCACCATTAACTACAGTTTTTATGGTCAAAAATTTATGATCCTGACCATTGTTTATTTTTAAGAACGCAGTTCAGAAGTCCAGTCGTTAGAGCTGCTGGGGATGAAGACAATAGGCACTGGGAAAAATCAACGTCACTACAACCCATACTTTTTGTTAATATTTCTATATTAATATTTTTCTTTGTTTTTTAATACTTACTCTTGTTTCTGAGATTGTAAGATACAAAGTAAGGTAGTTGTCGGTAGTAAATGTCATTTATGACCTCCAGAGGATTACTTTATCTACTAAACAAATCATCCTTAAATATAATGTTGGATTATCAATAGTTAGTTTTTGTGGTCGGATTACTTTATAGCACATGAAAGGTTAACATATTAACACCTAACAATCCATTTGTACTATTCCGGTTTTCTGTACCATCTATGAACCTATTCTAGATTCCGCAGGATGACTATTCCAACATACGCCTTTTTATTTCGGCAACCGAGTACTTGCTTCCATTTTATTGACAAAGCGCAAGAGCACCTATAATTTTCAAAACTTACCTCTGTAAAGAGCATAAGTTGCCACGAAAAAGAAGCCGACACCTATTCGAGACCACAAAGCGCGACCTGAATTTCTACTTTCGTACCTAACCTATCAGTTAAGAAGGCAAGGTCATTTCAACTATTGATCTATAACTCAGTTTGAACTTTCCATAATACGAAATTTCTCTATTATATCAGCTTTGCGATTTAAAAAAATTATCGATTTTGTGAACTCAGTGGAAGTTATTATGTGAGATATTTATTATGTCGTGAGTTTTTCTGAGCTACTTTTTGTGAAATACTTCTTCCATCGTCAGCCTGACGATTCGAGAAGTATATCTCTGAACGTAGCTCAGAAAAGTATACGACTTGCGATATGATGAATACCCTACATCAATAGCTTTAAGATAGTGTTATATAAAGATTTGCTATCACAAATATCTGAGTACAGTAAAAAGTTCACAGTAAGAATCCCAAGAAAGAGATGTTTGTTGAATATTTCCATTGATGCTATGAACTTTTAGGAAATTATTTCGGTTACAAATATAAGCTAAGATGGGACAAAGTCAAAAAACTCACATCTTTAGTAAGTTATGAATACGTAGTCCACGATGTGCAATAACTGATAAAACCATTTCATTTATAGCTAACATCTATATTCATAATTAAACGCCATCGTTAAAATGGAAAAAGAAAAATATAAGCTCTAAAATCTAAAAAGAAAAATACCTACTAAGCAAGACAGCAAGTGAGATTTTGGAGTATATATACATATATATTCATATATATATATAATATATATACATATATATATGTATATATAATATATATATATGAATATGTAATATTCATATATACATATATACATATATATATATATGTATATATAAATATATATGTATATATACATACATATATTTATATGTATATAGACCGTATTTGTATATATATATATATATATGCATTTGTGTGTCTGCAAAATGATAGCATTTGTCGATACAAAGAATTTATTAGTAATAATCCTATTTATTAAAAAAACTTTTGTTAATGAACACTTAAGCGTACCAACACCAGTTGTAAATAAGCTATATAAAGCGCTACTGGAATATTTTTATTTGTACATTTCCTGACGAGTGAGTAAAATCACGAAACAGGCTTGTCGAAATGGATAGTGTAGTTTTTTTATTCTTTCCAACTTATTATATCTTTTATATATATATATATATATATATATATATATATATATATATGTGTGTGTGTGTGTGTGTGTGTGTGTGTGTGTGCGTGTGTGTGGGCGATAAACAGTTGTACTGAAGAACAGCTAAATATGCACATGTTATGTATGTAAAAATTTATTTCCCTAAATACAGACAAAAGTAATTTATAAACATTATACAAAGGCTTTCAGCAGACAAATGCATTCGAAAATCAGCTTTCTTTATTACCCCAGAAACTATCCGGAACAAGTTCAGTCTTTTTTTAAAATCCTATTTCAATCGATAGTTCTCTAATGATCACTATAAATTTTTAGAGTCCAATAATAAGATAGATTGGCTTAACAAAATATACTACTGTATTACGTTTGTTATTCCATTTCCCTTGCCACTAATAGTGGCCTGATTTACTTAGATAGGCGAATTATTAAGCACAGAAGCTTTCCTGAGTTAGCCAAATTTCCAATTACAATGGAGAGAGCAGAAAGAATAGATTATATGCAAAGGTAGTGAAATTAATAGTTGGTTGTTCTAGGCATTCGAATAGGCTATCAACTTCCATAAAATGTCACAATTATTAGAACAAGAGATAAGTCCTTATATATCCATCGACTTATTATTGTTGATATCCANGTCGATACAAAGAATTTATTAGTAATAATCCTATTTATTAAAAAAACTTTTGTTAATGAACACTTAAGCGTACCAACACCAGTTGTAAATAAGCTATATAAAGCGCTACTGGAATATTTTTATTTGTACATTTCCTGACGAGTGAGTAAAATCACGAAACAGGCTTGTCGAAATGGATAGTGTAGTTTTTTTATTCTTTCCAACTTATTATATCTTTTATATATATATATATATATATATATATATATATATATATATATATATATATATGTGTGTGTGAGTGTGTGTGTGCGTATGTGTGGGCGATAAACAGTTGTACTGAAGAACAGCTAAATATGCACATGTTATGTATGTAAAAATTTATTTCCCTAAATACAGACAAAAGTAATTTATAAACATTATACAAAGGCTTTCAGCAGACAAATGCATTCGAAAATCAGCTTTCTTTATTACCCCAGAAACTATCCGGAACAAGTTCAGTCTTTTTTTAAAATCCTATTTCAATCGATAGTTCTCTAATGATCACTATAAATTTTTAGAGTCCAATAATAAGATAGATTGGCTTAACAAAATATACTACTGTATTACGTTTGTTATTCCATTTCCCTTGCCACTAATAGTGGCCTGATTTACTTAGATAGGCGAATTATTAAGCACAGAAGCTTTCCTGAGTTAGCCAAATTTCCAATTACAATGGAGAGAGCAGAAAGAATAGATTATATGCAAAGGTAGTGAAATTAATAGTTGGTTGTTCTAGGCATTCGAATAGGCTATCAACTTCCATAAAATGTCACAATTATTAGAACAAGAGATAAGTCCTTATATATCCATCGACTTATTATTGTTGATATCCATAGTTCAGCATAAAATCTTGCTAACGGAACATAACATGCCACAAAAATGATTATATCTTATCAACAGACACGGTTATTGTATTCTGTACACTTAACAAACCATATCTTTGTCAGGTTATTAGCTACGAAGTGAAAACAACTAATTACCAAAGATAAATATAAAACTGGTTGCTCATGTCGAGCTACAGCTTCCAAAACATCGAATCAACAGAGATATGACTAAACTAATCAGCAAGCAAGTTTCATAAACACTTAGAAAAAAAATTAAATATTGTGTGACACTTACCGTTCTTTTACTGGAAAAGCCATAAATGCTTTTAGATAATATTTATGTGTAGTTTGATTTGAACATTCAGGTATTTAAAGGATAACCGAACAGCAACACAATAAGAACTCGATATAACATTGCAAACAACAGTGTTGTTATTACGGAAATCTAACAGAACAACGTAGGCGGTCATGCGAACAAGATTGCCAATGAAAAATAATTTTGTCAAGACCGTACCGAGAGAATTGAATAGTTTTCTGTTTTCTGTGGGCACTTGGGAAAACCCAGATTATTACATTAGAAAGAGGAATAAATATATTCTAACTGCCAGATTTCAGAGCGCCATCCTCTAAAAGATCAAATCTATTCCCTTGTACATCTTTAAACATTTGAGACAAAAAAAGTACAGAAAACAAAGTTATAAATTACTTCAAACAAAGCAAGGAGGGTTAAATAACATGTCTCAAGTACTCCTGTTAAGTTTTTGTTTTAATTACCAGAAATATTGTCATTCAAAACATGGGACAGATAGAAAGGACAAGTCTGTTTTTGTTAACGTATTCAGATATTTTACCATTAGTACAAAGATGCTAGATCAAAATTATAACCTTTTTTTCTCTGATCGAGACCTTGTTTATGGATGAGACTTAAAGTGCATCACTGATTTTTTATTTTTATTTAGGGGGATGACTATTCCTTACATTTTAACCCTATTTTCAAAGTTAGCAAGAGTTTGGATCATTTTTAAAAAAAAGTGGTTATTAAAGTTGGATTCAAGTACGAACCTGAGCTTTTAATGCTTCAAATTTCCTAGCACGTGCAGCTAATTCCATAAGCTACACAATCCATGCTTATTGTGCTTTAATTTTAGATTTGGCTGGGGAATTTTATTTACTAATTGTGTAGTAATTTTAAAGACATCTAAATGTAAATTGCTTTCCAAAGAATCTGAATAGAGGGTTACAATATTTTGGAAAAGGCATCTTATATTAATGTCAATGCGAAAAGTACTAGTGTAAACTGATAACATGTTCAATTTTGCTGATATTTTCAGTTTGGCTCGTACTACACACGTAAAATAGATCAGAGAGGGGAAAAATTGATGGTTTAGAAAATTTAGAGGATTTACTCATTAAAATTAATAGAGCAAAAGAGCTAACAGGAATTATCTAAAAGCATTTTTGTGAAGGAATGGATTAAAACAAAAGATACGATTATATATAGAAATATATACAAAGTAATATTAGTAAAGTATACCAATGTTCACTAAGAGTGCTCAATGTTTCCAGAGCGTTTATAGATCCAGTATAGTATACAAAATAACTAGAGAAATTTAGCAGTTACTACTAGTTTCATGTTTTCTTAACAATCTTCAAACTGCAGTTTGAAGATTATTCTATATCTAGTTATTTTGTATACTATACTGGATTTATATATATATATATATATGCTTAACTTGCATAATTCGCAAAGGAAAGATAAATGTGTGAATTATAAAGATGAGCAAAAAAGAAAGGTGTGCACTCAAAACACAGTGAGTCTATCAAGTGGTGATTTATTTTTCTCACCCACATATCTACTTAAGCGATTCTTGCTGATTTCCTTCCCATCCGAATTTTCGTTATTCTTCTTTAAATATTGAAGTCGTGTTTTTTTTCTCTCATATGATCGACAGAATATTAGTATTTTTACTTTGTAGTTTATATTTATTTTTAATGACAGTAGATGAATGGAAAAACAGTTGCTTTTTAATACTAGAGAGAAAGGCAGTTAAGATATTTTCTCTTTTCAATCGGACGTAGACCCAGATAGTCCAAGGTGTTTTTACTTTACAATGTCGTTTGAGTTAACAGGAGATTGCAGCTTTATTGATGCTAGAACTTTGTTTGGTTAATCAGGAATTTACAGCTATATTTAATATTAACTTAAACATATAGTTTACTAGTTAATATAAAAAGTTATTTTTGTATGACATGAATCACATCTTCTTCCTTATACTACGATTGCATCTCTAAACATAATCATAGAGATATCTTAACTGAAAATTAGCTGTAGAAAAATAAGACAGTTGGAGAAGATTTAGCAGAGTAAAGAGATAGAAATAGTGTGTTCACAGAACGGGTTCGTATCTGTTCCTATTGCTAGCATGGCCACATTCTTTACCAACAGAGCATTAGGTACCTCCTTGTTAACGAGATAATTTTTTTACACCATAACTTTTACTTAATCATTAGCCAGAGGTACTGGTTCGTATCCAGTTTGGTGGACCTATTTTTTTTACTTTTCAGTCATTGGCTGCATCTAAAATTAATATAACTGGGAATAGACGACCCTCCCTCTAATATTGTCCCATTGGTGCTGGTTAGATATTAGCACGACGGTAGTTGTTCTGCTGGCTCACTCGCAAGCCCCAACTCTTCCCCCACCAGCTTAAACCAAAAATATTATTAATACCTTGATTATTTTCGCCAAGCTTAATTCGTGCCAATTTTCATGGACTTAGCTTGAAAAAAACAGTCCCTGCACCCAAAAGTGCCGCTGAATAAACACTCACCACCTGATACAGGATAGAACATAGATATTTGGCTTGAAACTCGCTTCCTACTAGGCCCTGCTGGCGATCAAAGCGAGCCAGTAGGACAAATAAATAACCATGTCGTTTCATTAGAAGTCCTTCTCCCGTTCAGCATTTTTGCTGCACGTGGTATATTCCTGGTCTTCTACATGCTTTCCGAGACAGATGATACCAGATTGAATAAAATAAATTAAACTTAAAGAAGATTTAATAAGATAAGAATACAAAGTTCTAAGATCTGGATGATTACTTCTCTGAAAAAAGTTTTATTTCATTTAATCCTCTAACAACAACCCTCTGAATGAAGTAGGGCATCTAATTTTTCGTAATTAAAATTCCATGGTTAGTTTTAAGCGAGTTTCGTCCAGTCCCTCTTTCATTGTTATCTACAAGAAATAAAACGTCGTAAGATACCATGGTCAAATTAAATATTTCTCAATCGCTGCTGTGGAAACTGAAAAATCTCTCCCCACCTAAATCCCCTCTTACCAAACAAACGGAGTGGAGTAAATAAAATGGACAGTGGCAACACTGTAACATTTTCTTATATTTAATATTCTCACTGGTCTTTGTAAAACTGGATTGTGGTGCGGGTCGAATGAAAGCAACGATCAAAGAATCGGCCTTGGGTGATTAGAAAGGCAGTATAGAGAAAATTCTTCAAGAAAAATTGCAAAAGGATATTTTCTATGGACATTGGTTAAATCATCGACTTCACCTTGTTATCCATACCAGGAGAGTTATGATATCGGAAAGTGCTTTGACGTCTGCAATGGCCTTTAAAATTTTGTAGGCTGCCCGAGCCTATAGCATATGTACAAAGTGAGAACTTTGAACCTCTTTTGGGTGAGCACTTGGAAACCAGTTACAAAATATTACCAGAAATTGGGAGATTTAATAAAGCGAATCATGTATTAAAGCCTCAAGTTTACTGAAAATGATTAAAAGAAGATTACGTTTTCCGCACATACGATGCAGCAAATATTGCTGATTTTACAACCTCCAGGTAGGTAGTGTAGGCATCTTAAGGAGAACCTTAAGTGATTGGTAAATTCAGCAATCTTGATCTTTGTTCTTTCCAGACGTCGGCAGCGCTGAAGAATAACTTCTCCATACGTTTCCCTAATAATCTTGAAAATTCTTAACTTTATGGACTCAGAGGAAGCCATAGATGTAAGAGCTTTATCATGTCATGAGTCGTAAGCTTTTTCTGAGCTACGTTTTGAGATATACTTCTCCCATCGTCAGGCTCGATGAGACAGAAACAGAGCCTGACGATGGGAGAAGTATCTCTCGAAACGTAGCTCAGAAAAAGCATATGACTCATGACATGATAAAGCTCTTACATCCAGGTAGGTAGTTGCAAAATATTTAAACGAAATTATAGATTCATTTGCACATCTGGTAAAGGAGTGTGTGATCACTTGTCCAGCTATCAATAATGCAACAAACAAGCTCCAACTAGAACCTGAAGGATGTAAAAAAACTGCTCTAAAAGTTAAATTACTGCTTTATAGACAATGTAATTATGTCAAGTGTTGGTCCCTAATAGTTGTCTTAAATTGCGGAAGCGCATATATGTAGACACAAAAGTTATAAAATAATGACTTGTTTGCAGAACTGAAAATGCCATTTGGCTACAAAAGCACAAATTAAGTAGCACCTGTGAGAATTTTCTGCACATTAAGAGTGTCATCATATTAACAAGGCTTATCCTCTTTGATTCTAATCATACCAGGGCTTAAGAAATAAATATTAAAGGTCTCGTTTATTTTAATTGAAAGAAGTCAACAAAGAAAGCTGCATAGGAAACATTTGCAGCATGGTGTACCCATTAAGACTTGCCTTAATATCACTATATAAATGTGTGGCTGTAGGCGCAACATTTGGTATTGGTACAACAAAATGAGAGATGTTGTTCACAAATATTTTCTACACTTACCGGAATATTGAGTTCTTGTGAAATTGCTACAAACTCAATCATGTTTCTGTCATTCATGCATAAAAATTGATGGATGTGGATGAGTTCTGAGACAATTCGCTGGAAAATCCTTCATTTACAGCTATTTAAAAATATAGGATTTGATGCCTAAATTCTGTACGGATTTCTTTACACATATTTATTTATTTATTCATTTAAGAGCAACTCCATTGTTTATTGTTAAGATTGAAATTTTGATAAAAATTTTCTAGCAAGGTCCCTGGATAAAATTTAGAGCAACCGAAGCTCAGTGCTGTCAATTCTAATTGGCAGTCATAATATTTCCCACTACTTTTCCTAAGTAATCGGCTCTCCTAAATAGATTCTATCTGCATTTCCTACATTTTCTCTAAATGTGTAGAAGAACACAGTTCCATAGTCTTTTCAGTCTAGAAATTATTTTTTTTAATCCACTTACTCATACCCCTTCCATCTGGTTCTCTTTATACTAACGAGTGCTGTTTGGCAGAATTTAGATATATTTTTTCAGTGTAAAACCATTGCAATAAAGAAGATAATGCCAACAGAGTGAGTTAGTGATGTGTTAATTTTGAATTTGTTTACATACAGCTAATAAATGTATAATATTATTTGCACCCCAAGAGGACCAAATCCCCCCCCCCCATCACCATCTAAAATAGAGCGCTGGCGAGCAACCTGGTGTCAGCCAACTCACATTGGAATTTTATTCATCACCTGAATTATGAATCTGAATTCTAATATTTACACTGAATATACGATGTTATTCACAGGTACTTCAGGATGCTTTGCATATGCAATAGTTGGTAATTGTTGACTTATTCTGTTCCCAAGAGGTCCTGTGATCTTTAAATATTTCAAAACTTAAAGTTATGCATATTATCATTTCCATAATTAATAGTTCAAGCACTGAAAGGTCTGTAAAACTGTGAAGATACTGGTTAATGTCTACTCTGAAGTTCTAAACTGATTAGTAGTAATATATATTATAATAGNAATTATTTGCACCCCAAGAGGACCAAACCCCCCCCCCCCCCAATCACCATCTAAAATAGAGCGCTGGCGAGCAACCTGGTGTCAGCCAACTCACATTGGAATTTTATTCATCACCTGAATTATGAATCTGAATTCTAATATTTACACTGAATATACGATGTTATTCACAGGTACTTCAGGATGCTTTGCATATGCAATAGTTGGTAATTGTTGACTTATTCTGTTCCCAAGAGGTCCTGTGATCTTTAAATACTTCAAAACTTAAAGTTATGCATATTATCATTTCCATAATTAATAGTTCAAGCACTGAAAGGTCTGTAAAACTGTGAAGATACTGGTTAATGTCTACTCTGAAGTTCTAAACTGATTAGTAGTAATATATATTATAATAGAAGTTAAGACAACAGAATCTAAATTTTTAAAGAGCTAGAGGGAAATGACATCACTGATTTAACCCTAATACTCTTGTAAATTTTGAGCCAGAAAGAAAGACGTAAAATAGATATATTCTTATGTCACGTAAAGAAAGAGATAGCAAAATTAATCTGAGACAAGCTTAATATTTAAATTGTAATATCCTTAGGAATTTTAAATACAGAGGCACCATGACGAATTTCTATTAATTTCGACGCAGAGAATTTTGAGCCTAGACTGGCTATGAAGAGTTGTTTCAAACATGTTTTACTTATCTGATCAGAAATATTTTTCATGTATATAGCTAGATAGTTTGCCCTTGAACTTATGTATGGTGTAGGTTTGTGCTCTAGTTGGAGATTCACGGGGTAGGTTCTTTATTTTGACTTCAGGAGCACATCTTAAGAAGAGTTATTTATTCATTTAAACATTTAAATTTTTAGGTAAAATAAAAAGCTTCTATGACCCATTCGAATGGATCCAAAGCGACTATTTAATGTAGCAAATAATTCTTGTTAAATAAACACAAAACTTAACCTTGAACCATCAACTTAAAAGCATCATATACGCGCCGTCTGTATCATATCGTTACCATAATGGGCAAAAACCAAGCTCATGCCATAGCCTAGGACAAAATCTTAATTTTTTAGCATTGTAATATGTCTTCATTTGATAACTGAACTTATTCAGAGAATCAACCTTATGGTTTGTACATTTTGTTGAAACAACTGAAGGGCAACCACATGTGACCAGATCTCTCTGTCCCTCTCTCTGCCTCCTTCTTAGTCCTTGTTATCACTACCCCTTTGTCTGCATTAGGCTTGACACTACATGTGTATCATCTACCCGATTCCATATTTCTATTTCCAAAATATTAAAAAATGCAATGAAAAATCATAAATTAGATTTGTTAGTTTAGCTTTCATATTTGACAAGAGTATTTGTTAATTTTTGCATTTTTATAAGCTGGATAGTAAACACATGATGAAACACACCTTAGTAGAAGAATCTACTGTTGGCATGTGAATATGTGCTCCTCCCTCCCTTTTCTTTTTTACAGTTTGTACAGGCGCTGGACAAGGATGGAGCAGCTTTCTGCTTCCTGCAGCAGACGTTTCCTCGCATTAGTGAAGCTAAGCTGAAGGCGGGGATCTATGTTGGTCCTCAAATCCGAGAGGTAGAGCTTCAGGCATGGAAAGCTTTCAAGGCTGTAGTTGAAAACTACCTCGGCAACAAGCAAGCCACTAACTACAAGAAGCCGATTGCTGACCTCCTGCGCCACTACCGCCAAATGGGATGCAGAATGTCAATCAAGCTGCACTATCTTCACTCCCATCTGGACTTCTCCCGGACAACCTCGGGGCTGTCAGCGACGAGCACGGAGAGACGTTCAAAAGAAATATTGTAGATTTAGTGGACTTTATGGAAGGCTTCACTATACTCCGAGACGCAAACGGAAAACAGAGACAAGACTAAAAAGACATATTTGAAACTATTTAAGGAAATAGGACTCAACATTGAAATTAAGACCAACTTGAAACAAGTAGATTTTCTCGATATTACTTTCTATCTTACAAGTTCCTAGCGCCACCCATACAAGTCAGAAAAAACCCAACTACTCTACATTAATACATCTTCAAACGATTTAATAACCAGAATCAAACAGATACCAAAACCCATAAGCAAAAGACTCTCCAACAAAGAAATATTCAACAACGCCAAACCCCAAAACCAAACTGCCCTTAAAAGTAGTGCAAATCCAATACCATTGTAATTTCTATTTCGCTAAACCACGCAAATCCGCTTTACGACAAAAGCATTCAAACTGTCGTCGGGGAAGCCTTCCTGAATCTTATCGATAAATATTTCCTTAATTCAAACAAGCTCTACAAAATAGTTAACAGGAACATTTTAAAATTGAGCTGCAGTGGCACACAAATTTTGTCTCAAATAATCAAATAGCACAACAAAAGCATCATTTAGTCCTAAACTAAAACGAGTCAAACTAGCAACTGCAGAACAAAAATTCAATGCCTGCTTCTAGAAGAATGCGTGAAATAAAATGTCATTTACAAGGCCACGATATCACCAACGCCACCAAAAGAAACGCCGGCAACAGCAAAACACTATAAAGGTATACATTGGAGTAACGGAAAGGCCATGGAAACAAAGATACTCGGAACACAAACTATCATTTAATCACAGTAAATATCAACACAGCACAAATCTTACCAGTTTTGTGTGGAAAAAGAAAGAAACAAATTGAAAATTACCCGAAATAACTTGGGCAATTTTTAAATCCGTCCAAATCTACAACAACAATAGTAAAAGATAGTTTTTTTATCCCATAGATAAAATGGTATGTGGCGACTAAAACTGTCTTGTCATCAAAGATAAGAATTCATTTTATATTGCCACTACGAAAACAAATTTCTCCCACTCAAATTCATACCAAATGGCTAACCACATTGGACAGCATTTTACAACCAACCTAAGATCTGCTTGCACTACCTGAAAAAAGTTATTGTTTAGGAACACTAAATCAAAGGAATAACCACATAGGACTTTCTGTCTTTCTTTTATAGCATTATATAACCAATTTTATAACCAATTGTTACTTTTAGCATTTAGATAAGACTATCTATTCTATATATATGTAAGATTTTAAAAGATTTTGTAGAATTACTGTCGAATAATCGAAATATCAAGAAATTAATAGTTTCAATTACATTTCTTATTTTTTGTGTATCACCTTCTGTACATATATATATATATATATATATATATATATATATATATATATATATATATATATATAGTTAGGTAGATGGATAGACACCTAGCTAGCTAGATGGATGGTTTGTATTTGAAAATGCTGTGTTGCATTCAAAATAGGCAGTAAACGAATGTATTTGACGATATAATCTCAACATTCTTGAGCATTTATTTAGATTAAAATTAGATGACCTTAATTCCACACATCACTTTAAAACCCTTCAAAAATTATGAGTACTTAAAGTTGAAGTTCTTCTAAAATATTTTAACAAAAGACTGTTTACAGCTGAGATATATTACTTAGCCGCATTCTCGTATCCACATTAGTTACAGAATACTACAGATACAGTTGTGTTCTACATATGTTTTTTTAGTATCTCCTTCTAATCCATTTGTCCATCCCATCCAATTTTTAGACTGATGCTTCACCCCTTACAATTGTCAGATCTTTAAGCTCTGGATAATGTTACTCTGGTTTTAAAATTGCTTTTTATTTATTTTTAACAATGCTCTGGAGCCCTAAAGAATGCTGAATAGTTCTTTAATTAACTACCCAAGAATCTGGAAATAAATAGGGACTCTTTGGCATTTGCCTTTTTATAAAAAAAGTGAGTTTTCATAATCATGAAATTAAGAATTGTTTCTTACATTTTTCTTCAGTGCAGAGTACAATAAAGAGACAAATTTAAACTGTCATTACTCATTCATGTAACAAGAATCAAAATTTGATATCTGAATTGTAGATACATAAGTTGATTTACGGTGAAGGAAATTTTTCCCTTTCAGAGTTCCTTGGCTGCTTTGCAGCTGAAAAATGTTACTTAGACTCCAAAGTCCTTTTGCCAACATTCCATAGCTCATAACGTCGTTCTTTTGTTACTTGGCGTTTTCATGACATCTGAAATTACATCGTACAATAAGTCTGATGGGCCACGTGATCAAACTGATTCTGAAAATCATCATGAATAGAGCCCGAGGAAAGATCAGAAGGGAAATTGGGAAGGAACAGTGTAGTTTTATGGAAGATACGGGTACCAGAAACGCCATATTCAGAGAACAGAGACAGAGGGCGGCAGCGAAGAACATTTTTGGGTAATTTGAGGGACTATGTGGCAAAAAACTGGAGGAATGGAATACAAACAAGTGAAATATTACATCTGACACTTGAGGAACAGGGTTAATTGGAACATCGTGATAGCCAACTTCTACAGACATGGCACTTAGAAGAAGAAGAAATTACTTAACACTTTAATTTCTAACATTACCAAGAAATTGATGTAAGTGACTCAAAATGTTACTCTCATCGCCTTTTTTATTTGAGGTCCATCAAAATTGAGAGTCATTTCTTAAAACATTGTTAAAACAATACTCGAAGCTAATTAAAACAATAGACTTTTCTTTTAATGCTTTGATAAAGCGTATCATGTATCTTCTTCTCACTTCTTCTTCTCACCGGACTCCAGAGTAGGCGGTTGCCTGTCAGCGAGGAAGCGTCAGGGATGACCATCTGCCACGGTCGAGGTAGAGCTCAGTCGCGTTGACCTCTTGTCAGGTGGTGCCCTTCTCTGCAAGGTATTCAGACAGGTACTGGTGCCAGCGTTTTCGTGGCCGGCCACTTGGTCTAGTGCCTTCAACTGCGTAATGGAAGGCTAGAGACAAGTGGTGGTCTGAGGGTCTCCTCTTGATATGTCCGTACCATTGTATTTGAGTGTTCTTGATTTTCACGTCAATAGGCAATATGCTGATGTTCTTGCATAGATCGACATTTCTTATCATGTATCAAAGCTTTAAATGCAGGACCTGAAAAGTAATTTTGTCACTTCCAAGTAACGATTTATTGATAGCTTTTATTTTCAATTTAGCTGAAATCTTCTTCAATCGCTTAATCCTTCATTTTCCCAACCAAATGTAGCAAAAAAATCCTTTGCATCAAGTCTCCTCCAATAGGAAATGATTATATGAAGTTATTTGAAGATAAACATCTATAACCCGCCTAGGGTTATAGAATAAGCATTGCGTGTTTGTCCTAATAAAGGGTCCGGACGCCTGAAAATTTATTGGGCGGGGTTGCTTATTAGGAGTAATAGAGATTGAAATAAAAAATATGCCGAAATATTCAAGACATTAGTTTCATACCTGAAAAACAGTTAGACACATTTTGAAAAATCTCTACGAAAGCAGGAAGGAGAGACACATTTTATTGTAGAAACNGAGTAGGCGGTTGCCTGTCAGCGAGGAAGCGTCAGGGATGACCATCTGCCACGGTCGAGGTAGAGCTCAGTCGCGTTGACCTCTTGCCAGGTGGTGCCCTTCTCTGCAAGGTATTCAGACAGGTACTGGTGCCAGCGTTTTCGTGGCCGGCCACTTGGTCTAGTGCCTTCAACTGCGTAATGGAAGGCTAGAGACAAGTGGTGGTCTGAGGGTCTCCTCTTGATATGTCCGTACCATTGTATTTGAGTGTTCTTGATTTTCACGTCAATAGGCAATATGCTGATGTTCTTGCATAGATCGACATTTCTTATCATGTATCAAAGCTTTAAAGGCAGGACCTGAAAAGTAATTTTGTCACTTCCAAGTAACGATTTATTGATAGCTTTTATTTTCAATTTAGCTGAAATCTTCTTCAATCGCTTAATCCTTCATTTTCCCAACCAAATGTAGCAAAAAAATCCTTTGCATCAACTCTCCTCCAATAGGAAATGATTATATGAAGTTATTTGAAGATAAACATCTATAACCCGCCTAGGGTTATAGAATAAGCATTGCGTGTTTGTCCTAATAAAGGGTCCGGACGCCTGAAAATTTATTGGGCGGGGTTGCTTATTAGGAGTAATAGAGATTGAAATAAAAAATATGCCGAAATATTCAAGACATTAGTTTCATACCTGAAAAACAGTTAGACACATTTTGAAAAATCTCTACGAAAGCAGGAAGGAGAGACACATTTTATTGTAGAAACATCTGTACGAAAGCAGGAAGGAGAGAATGCAATTAATAGATTTAAAGTTGCTGTGTATAGGAAGAGGAAAAAAGACGACGTAATTGAGCATTTACCTAAGGAATATTCAAAAACCTTCTGGAACATTTTGATACATGGTGACACTGCAACTAGGATTGTTTATGACCAAAGAAGGAATTTAATAATTGTTGATGGACTCAAACTTTCATGTTTTTTTATTTACTACAAAGGTTTGCATAGTTGCTGCACAAAGAAAGAAGTAATCTTTCGTAAAAATTTCTATATGGAGATAATAGCAGCCGTCCAGCTTACAGGCATCTCTCGTTATTTTAGTCAAAATGACGATAGTTTGTATTCTAAAGAAATTGAGGTTCTTTTATTACAAAAAGGGCCTTTATTAGGATGAATATGATAATCATTTTCTCCAAATTTTTTTGTCTTCTGGAACTATTGGAACTAAGCTACTAATTATTTGTTTGCAGGAGTAAAATATTAAATTTGTTTAAAGCTTTAAAAACAGTCGCCAATTTAAGTCTGCATTTAATCAGTCGACAAGAAAACCTCTACAACTCTTCAAACAGTATTAAAGATGACAAATAAACAGACAGCTAAAAACAATTGACATTTTTCTCCCACGCTTTCGTCAAATGGAATTGCTTCCGAAAATTCAATTTAAGCAATCTGGAAACTCAAACCTCAGCTGACATTTTTGGAGGCCAAGAGCATACATCAGGTCATTTAAATGACTTTTATCAGAAACTTTGTTGCGTATAGAACCTGACATACTACCATCTGAAACGCACCATGTGAGACACTGATGTATTGTCTTGGCCTCAAAAAATGTCAGCTGAGGTTCGAGTTTCCAGATTGGAGGCCAAGACCATACATCAGGTCATTTAAATGACTTTTATCAGAGACTTTGTTGCTTATAGAACCTGACATACTACCATCTGAAACGCACCATGTGAGACACTGATGTATGGTATTGGCCTCAAAAAATGTCAGCTGAGGTTTGAGTTTCCAGATTGGAGGCCAAGAGCATACATCAGGTCATTTAAATGACTTTTATCAGAGACTTTGTTGTGTATAGAACCTGACATAGTGCCATCTGAAACGCACCATGTGAGACACTGATGTATGGTCTTGGCCTCAAAAAATGTCAGCTGAGGTTTGAGTTTCCAGATTGGAGGCCAAGACCATACATCAGGTCATTTAAATGACTTTTATCAGAGACTTTGTTGTGTATAGAACCTGACATACTACCATCTGAAACGCACCATGTGAGACACTGATGTATGGTCTTGGCCTCAAAAAATGTCAGCTGAGGTTTGAGTTTCCAGATTGGAGGCCAAGACCATACATCAGGTCATTTAAATGACTTTTATCAGAGACTTTGTTGTGTATAGAACCTGACATACTACCATCTGAAACGCACCATGTGAGACACTGATGTATGGTCTTGGCCTCAAAAAATGTCAGCTGAGGTTTGAGTTTCCAGATTGGAGGCCAAGACCATACATCAGGTCATTTAAATGACTTTTATCAGAGACTTTGTTGTGTATAGAACCTGACATACTACCATCTGAAACGCACCATGTGAGACACTGATGTATGGTCTTGGCCTCAAAAAATGTCAGCTGAGGTTTGAGTTTCCAGATTGGAGGCCAAGACCATACATCAGGTCATTTAAATGACTTTTATCAGAGACTTTGTTGTGTATAGAACCTGACATACTACCATCTGAAACGCACCATGTGAGACACTGATGTATGGTCTTGGCCTCAAAAAATGTCAGCTGAGGTTTGAGTTTCCAGATTGGAGGCCAAGACCATACATCAGGTCATTTAAATGACTTTTATCAGAGACTTTGTTGTGTATAGAACCTGACATACTACCATCTGAAACGCACCATGTGAGACACTGATGTATGGTCTTGGCCTCAAAAAATGTCAGCTGAGGTTTGAGTTTCCAGATTGGAGGCCAAGACCATACATCAGGTCATTTAAATGACTTTTATCAGAGACTTTGTTGCTTATAGAACCTGACATACTGCCATCTGAAACGCACCATGTGAGACACTGATGTATGGTCTTGGCCTCAAAAAATGTCAGCTGAGGTTTGAGTTTCCAGATTGGAGGCCAAGAGCATACATCAGGTCATTTAAATGACTTTTATCAGAGACTTTGTTGTGTATAGAACCTGACATACTACCATCTGAAACACACCATGTGAGACACACTTAAGTGCTAACGTGAAGGCGAAATTACGCTAGACAAACTTTGAAATCAGTTTCGCATAAACATAAAAAAAATAGGTCAGGTCTATTTTTGCATCTTTTATTATCACTAGCCATTATTTTATTCAACAGGCTGTACGAAAAGAGATTAGTGAAAATTGAAATATTTTCATTAAAATCAAACTGTGCTTTGTCGGTGAAATTTCTAACAATACATTTACAGCAAAATACTATGGTGGAACATCCTTGTTGATAGCTCATATTTTCATTCACCTTTTTATGCATAAAATTAAGACAAATAAACAAAGCTCTTTTTTGTCATATCAATTTTATGACCTCCAAAAGGATTAGACAGAGCAAAGGTGAAAGTAGCAACAATAGTGATTCACGATAGAAATCGGAGGGCATCAAACGGAAATTATAATTTGAATTAAGAAGCAAAACTGAATATATTTGTCAAAACAACTAATTATTATGGCTAGTTATATTGCAATCATTTGGAAAATATAAAGGAAAAAATAATTCTGACTTACAGCATTTTGAGTCCAAAGTAATTCTGCTAATTGCATAGTGATTGTAAATCAAGTAGAAACACCAAATATTATTAATAATCATAAAGTTAACATGACTCCATTATGTCCATGCCACAGAATAAGAAATAAATACAAAATCTCTAAGCCTGTGTAATTTAACAGCCAACTGGAGATCTTTCTTTGACTTGGGTTAATTACTGCACTCCTGTACGATCTCAATTTTTGCTAACATGCATTTTTTGAAACAAGTTTGCCCTGTTTCACATTTTTCTTTTCTTATCTTAAGCAAGACACCTGCCTACCCAACTTTGTTATCTTGTTATTAAAGATTCCAATTACACGAAGACCAATGTGAGGAGTGGTAGTTACCAGTTCTGCATTTTTATATTATAGACCTTTAATTTAATCACAGTAAGTTTCGGTTATCAATAATATCATTGGTCAACTAAGCAAACAGATACATCATATCTGTCATATAATTCTTTAATACCGTCTATACTAAATTAAGCTTCCAGTGGCTTATTTATCAAAAGTGATTTTTGGAATGGGTTGTTTTTTGTAAGGGAGTTTGTTTTGAATTGGTAACTGCAAAATAGCTTTCCAAAATAATTTCAACAACCCATTTGTAAATTTTCCCCAGAATATGTAAAGGTTGGCGAGAAAAGTACAAAACTAAAGACAAAACAAAGCTATTCGGGAAGAAAACCCTCTATTTTAACCATCTACATTAATAGCTTAGCCAACCTTAATATCCATATCAATCATGAAGTCGAGTGGTGTAGCTAGAGAAATTTCGTCTTGTCAAACAAAAACGGATCTTCCTTCATCTAATTCAACACCTCTATATGCCCAACAAGAATGGAATCTTCATCATTACAAGTATGAACCTATTTAAAACGCTAAATTTTTATCTTCCACGAACTGCTTAAGAAACCCAAAAGATGATAATAGTCACAAATAAGATGGTAAGAGTTTTCTGCTATATGGCTAGCATTCATTATTAAAGAGCTTTAATGACATTGGTCTCATTTTTTCTACTTCTATTTTGTTGTGAAAGTCTTCTTTTTCCAACCAGTTATTTTAATATTTAGTGCTTGTCAGTTTAGCCAGTTGATTCCACAAAGTATACCATACTTATATGTATCTTATATGCAACTTCCTGGTACAATAGCTGTATCGACTTTCATTATTTTCGGAGCTGATTAAGCAATACGTTGTAGGTAACACTGATATTTACCTTACGATAGAGGAAAACGATAGAACAAGCACTGCAAAGGGTGCTATTTATACGTGCGTGTATAAGATATTTATCTATCTGTCCACTTGAAGTGTGTAATAAAGTGGATGCAAACATGTATTTTGTGGTACAGGTCTGGAAGCTCTCCTGGAATCACAAACTCTTCAAAATGGTCAACTGGGTTTATTGCAAACGGAACAGAAGCATTTTAAACAATCATCTTAGGTTTTTCGAAATTCCATATATCTTTGTTAGATAGAAGTAGCTATCTAAATGTGATCCATGGGGTCACATCAGATTATCGGTACTGAAAATGACACTTGCTTCTTTTTCACTTTCCATCGCAGAATTTTAGAGTAGTACATTGTGCAAATGAGCGAAATGGATTAGGATTAGAATTATAAATACAATGAGATTTTTATATCATTTTGAAATATGAGATTTACGCAATGAAATTATCTTTTTTTCTAGTTGAGTTTATAACAAATAACTCGATAATTCAACTAATTAAAAAGAACAGACAATAAATAAGAAAGTTTATCTCTTCATTTTATCTAGTTTCATTGGAAGTTATTCAAAAAATTTTCACCTTTGGAGGTGAAAAGGAACAACCGCCTTGATGATATAAGTTGAAAGTCAACAATCTGCGTTATTGAATTCTTTGAATATTGTATCCCCTTTGATCATAATCTCACTATAATTTTTAAAGAGAGACGAAATTCAGATGTATTTAGGCTTTCTCAAAATTTCTAGCGAAAAATATGAAGAAATAATGATGACTCACATGAAAAAATATGTTTTTAGATGCGTGATCAACTAGGTAAGAAATTGTTTTAAAAGTGTCATTTTGTCCAATTGTGTCTTTGAAACTATGCCATAATTGTAAGGACTTGCTTTGCAATCTTTTATATTTCATAAAGATACTTTACTATAAGAGCACTATTTTCCTTTTGCAAGATAATTCCTCTTTCCTGGCCTTTAAATCACCTGATAACTATAACCAATGAACTAACAAATGCAGAAATACTTCATGACTGCTTTTGATTGCAAAATTTATTCAATTCTCTTTTACGTTTACTGGCGTATTTAAAAAGACGTATTAAAAACATCGTTTTCATCAGTATTTTCTCATTTTCTGCACTAGATACGTTCTTGTCTCCAATATCAACTATCTCAGCTTTTTCTCTTTTCGTAAATCCAGAAACTATTGTTATGGTACCGGTTAAATTGAACAACACATATTTTGTTACTTCCCGATAACTTGTTACAAATTATTTAGAACCATTCGATATCTACCTTGAGAGATATCGAGCTAGCTGAGCTGAGCTGACAATGCAAACGATCAATAGCTTGGGCTGTTCCAAAGCGTCTGATGTTTTTATTACAATACCAAAAAAATGCAAGAAACCAAATTACAGACCTCTGAGACATATCGAGGAAACGAAAATTAGTGCTCCTGAGTATTATGCTGAGTTCTCTGAGATTATTTTAGGCAAAACATATCTTTAAAAGCGGCTGACACAATTCTTGCTGCCTCAAGGATCGTTTCAAACAGCCCTGTTTCAAATTTTGTGCAGTTTTCAGAAACTCCTTCTCTGTCCGTTTGAAATCCAAAGAGAACTGCAGATGGACCAGAATACCATACCCATGTATGGCTGAGAAATAAACTTTGACAAACATGTAGATAAACCGATTATTCTCACAATGATGATCAGCTTGCTTGGAAGGTTTTAGAGTAACCAGAACAGAAAAGCTGCTTTTCTTTCCGAAAATGGTTTTGTTTGGAAAGATTATACTTGTGAATGCTACAACTATTGGAACCCTGAAACCGTCCAACTCAATGGCTCGCAGAACTGAATCATGACTTTGAAGTACCATGCCATAGAAGAGCTTCAATCCTCTGTTAATCCTGAATTGTAACAAAGAATTAACAGACCAGATAGACCTTACAAAAATAGGAGTTGCCTTTACAGCCATGTATCCAATGCATGGAGAAATACATAGGAAATTTCTTTAAATCGGACCTTAATGACCAACCGGCTAGTCAAATTGAACGTTGATGGCTGATCATTTGTTATATATCTGAAAAAACCTATTTTTGTTCTTTTGCTGTTACTAACCTTACGAAACGTTATGCTTTTAATATTACACTCTTTTTAAGTGTGCAGGCTATCAGCATATGCTATGCACATCACAAGGCAGGACAAATATGATATAAGAAAAAACAAAAAACATGCAAATCCTGAATATGAAAAAAAAATCCAAATTGCTTGTAACTCGTTCAAGTAAATTTTTCAACTTGTATTTTATTTCAAATGTTGTGGTTCGAATGTAATTTAAAGCTCTCCCTCAAAAAACTGCTGTGTGTGCTTGGATCCCTTCTTAATGCCGTAAATCGTTTTTTGAAAGCCGAGAAGCAAACTCAAGCTACTTCAGTCGATTAAAACAAAAATATCATAAGCATATTGTAAAGCTCAAATTCTGAAAATGACAATCATAATCAAGGTTGATGCCAACTTACTTGATAGGTATTAAAAACAAATGTATATTTACATTATTGCCTTTCACAGAGTGTCAACAGTTATGTTATAACCTCTCTCCCACCTCTCTTCTCACTTAAACACATACACACACAAATACGCACAAATGCTAAAATAAACCTGTAGACACATGCTTGATAAAAGGCTATAGTGCAACCTCTCTACACTGGACTTCCGTTAAATCGATAATATCCACTATGGAGAGATCCCACTTCATTAGTTTGGTTTTAGCTCCCTCACACTTCTAAGCATGTGGGGCCCCATGCACTAATGTAATATTCGTGGACACCATGGTTGCCCAGCAAGAGTTCATTTTGTCTGTTATATTTATCTTCCATTAGTATCGGAGATTACAGAAATATTTGAATAAACAATGAAAACAACACCGTACTCAGTTTTACTAGTGGATAACGTCAGACTAATTTATTCATGTGACATTGTTGAATGAAAAAGAGGGTCTCCTAACCCTGTAGTCACTATGACAACCCTGAAACATTACATCCCTCTTTTCCTGGATTTAAAATGAACTTGCTAACAAACAAATTGTGCAAATGGTATGGTTATTTGGAATTTGAACCCCACTGTTCATGGTGTTCCGTTACATGGTTCGAGAATATTAACTTGCTTCATAATGATTTTGTAATAGATGATGATATTATCAAGACATATCACAAGGTCATTCGTCAAACGTATAGAATTAACCATGATCCCATTGGCATTAAAATTCATGGGTTGTCAAAGCGGAGATTCCAACATAAACTGTACGAATTTGCTCAAATAAGAAACCTTTATTTGGGTTACTTATTTGTTTGAAAGATATTGATCATTATTATGAATGGGAAAGGCATCATGGTATGGTTAGTGAAACAAATTTTGCTAGGGGCCGCATTTTTAGGAAAACGTATCCTTGAAAAGGGTCAGAGAGAAACTGAGGAGGGTATGGTGAGGTAAAGGTCGAATATATATATATATAATATACATATATATATATATATATATATATATATATATACGAGCAGAAGTACCCGGCCTTGCTCTGGTAAAAAAGTGCAATTTAGTAGGCTAAAAAGGCCATATCAAGACAATCGTAATGTATTTCTCGGTTAGAAATGTGATGAAAGACCATGTGAGTTCAAAGAGCTGCAACTACCTTGACATTTGGGGTGTGGTATAGAAATAATAGGTAATTTAAACTTAGGTAATCTTACGAAAGATAATGTTAGAACTTCAAATATAAAATGCTATGGTAACACAAAAGAAGATAAAAAAAACAAAAAAAAGTCTTCCGCGTGACAGGCGGGTATATCATATATATATATATATAGAGAGAGAGAGAGATCCTATATAGATCCTCAACAGATTCAATGCCAACAACAACAAAAAGAACATTCAAAAAATAAACTACACAAAGTAAAGAAATCGAAGCAAACAAACCAAGCAATAATAAGTATACTTACGTTAAAGTAAACTATTCAGGTAATTTTCTTCTTCTTCTCGAGTCACTACGTATCATCAAATGGTTGCAGTCCAGTGTTGGATGCATTGTCTGGCACTTGGAGTTAGATCGGCTATGTCTTCTTTGGTGCAAGATGTGGGGAGGAGTGGGCAGACAAGAAGATGTTGCATGGTATGAGCCTCTCCACACTGGCAAGAGATGTCGCCATCCTCATTAAACCCCCATTTTGTCAGGTTTGTTTTGCATAGGCCGACAGCAGTTCTCAAGCAATTGTGGCAAGACCAGAGTGGCCATGCTTCACTGGCGCCAGATGGAAGAGATTCGCGTGGCCTGATAGAAGACACTATGTAGGGGGCTTCAGCAAGATGTTGTGTCCACAGAGCGACACACTGCTTGTCCGTTCAGAGCCTCTACAGAGTGCAGGAAACTGTGCATTGACTTTAGCCTTTTTTCTGTTAGCTCAAGATTGTAGAGTTGGTGGCGAGTGTCATTTTCGTGTCTCAGCTTTTGCTTCTGAGATGCAACAGTCCTCCGGATGCTTGGTGGAGCAATCCCACTAAGTAGGTACAGGTCGTCAACCTTTGTAGGCTTCAAGCAGCCAGTGACAGTACGGTAAGCCGAATTTAGCACTGTATCAACTCTGGTGGCATGGGCTGATCTACACCAGACAGGTGATGCATACTCTGCTGCAGAGAAGCATAAAGCCAACGCTGTTGTACGTACTGTCTTGGCATCAGCACCCCACTTTGTGTTGGTAAGCTTCCTAAGAAGGCTGTTCCTTGATGTCACTTTAGCTTTGGTCTTTGCGATGTGTTCCTTTTAGGTGAGAGGCCTGTCAAGTGTCACCCCCAAGTAGACTGGTTTTGAGATGTGCTGCAGGATTGAGGAAGCGTCTTGTGTCTGGTTGGGTAGGTTGAGCATCAGTGTAGATGTTGAACAATAGGAAGGGGGGCAAGCACACTACCTTGAGGAAGTCCCTACTTTTGTGTGCTCCATCTACTCCAGCTGCCATAAAGGTCTACGAAAAATCTGTGATTTGATAGCATATTGCAGATCAGCTGGGCGAACCTGACATCTGATGTCATCTCATACAGTTTCCTGGGTAGTATGCGGTGGTTGACTGTGTCATACACTGCATATAGGTCAACAAATTCAGCACCCGTGATTTTCTTCTTCTCACAACCATCCTCAATAAACTGGGTTAGGTTCACCAATTGGCCTGTGCACGGCGTCCCAGATCTGAAGCCTGCTTGTTCTGGAATAAGTAGGTCATCAACAAAAGGAGCCATACGATTCATGAAGAGGTGTTGTACAGCTTGTACATGTGGCAGAGCAAGAATATTGGTCTGTAGCTCTTAGGGATGACAGGATCTTTGCCAGGTTTCACTAGGGCATTGACTTTTGATTTTCACTACATCTTTGGGATCTTGTTGGAGGCGACACATTCATTCATCAGACTGAGAAGCCATCTACGTGCACCTGATCCAAAGTGTTTGATCTGCCCCACAAGGATATCATCAAGACCCGCAGCTTTGTTGTTTTTCATGGACTTCATTGCAGATTTTAGTTCACCCATGGTGAAAGGCCTATCAACAACAGTTTTGTGTTTTTTTATCAACAACAGTTTTTCATTCAGGTAATAAAACATGTTATAATAAAATGAAATGATAAGGATAGTAATATAAAAGTAAAATTTTGAAACCAATGATTATTTAAATAAACCAAGTTTGACCATATTCACTGAAACTACAGTTTTTATCATCAAGAACAAAGAACCGAAGATGGAAAATCCACTAATTTTTATAATATTGACAAGCAGCAATATCCCTAGGTAAAAATTCTTGCAGAAAATGAATTGTTTACTTATTTTGAAAGTCACAAGAATTTTCACAAAAATGGCGGACCCATTCTTATCTTATGTTGCGATTTCGTATTTCGAAACGATGGCCCTTGGAACATTGGTGGAGTTCGCTGGTAATGAAAGCTACATAAAGTTGCTTATACTTAGTACATTCAGTAGCATATACCGCATTAGAAGGAGAACAGGTATCGTCTATTGTATAATAGTATCTTCCATTAACTTTGTTCCAGATAGTGTTAACCTAACTGATGCAATATGTCTGCAAAGAAGGGTGATATCCATAAATTTTTTATTTTTTCGTCAAGAAACTAACGACAGCAGTGAAAAAATGTTTTTAAATCAGAATGATCACTAATTAAAATATCGTAGTTATTTTTCAAAATTTTGCTTATTCCCTGAACGTATGGTGACATCTTACAACAAAAGGAGCACGAAAAAAGTCCTCTCTGGATCCAATTTTTCAATCCTGGAGTAAAGTATTTCTATCCATGTTGGAGGCTGCTTAGACAGCTTTTGCAAGGCTTGGTAAGCTGTATCCTTTAGTCACAAAAAAGATATAAATCTCCTGCCATGAAAATGGTATTGTGAAACAGACTACAAAGACGTCAAATACGAATAAGCCTGCATTTTTATAGAGAGCAAAGAATGCTGATAGGATAATAGGAATTGCTTCTCTGGTATTGGTGTGCTGCGGTGGGTGTAGCATATAAAGTGGTAATAAATTTATTATCCCGAATTTTAACAACCGTGTCAAGATATACTGCTTCGTCAACAAAATAACTGGGAATAAAACCAATATTTTCTTTGGTTTTCTTCTCCTGCTGAAAGAATTTCAAAAGTTGATCACAGTAAGTGTTCCAGTGAAACTTGATTGCACTCCATATAAAAAAGATGTCGTCAATAGACGTGTACCAAACTAAAGTACGTTTTCCACAAGAAGATTCATAATGGTTTAAAAGAGGTTGCTCTAAATTGACCATAAATAAGTTCGCAAAATTGACAGCCATTGGAGTGCCCATATCAGAACCTTATAGTTGATGAAGAACTTGCTTGTCAACAGTCATAGTGGTGCATTTAAGCACCAGGTATATCAATTTGAATAAACATTTACAGAGAAAATTTGAAAGACTTGCATATTTTAGTTAAGTATAGCATGCTTTTGCTCTTCATTATGATCAATATTGGGGTACAGAAAGTCAACGTCCATAGAAAGAAAAAAAGGTCTTGAACTGGAATTAGAAATAATAATTTTGTTCAGCTTTTAAATTTAATAAGTAGTATCACGAATATATGGAAGAAGTTTTTCTAGCAAGAGGGAAAAGACAGTGGTCCACATACTCTAAAATTCAGACAGTGCAATTCTTAAGACCACTACGGACTGGATGTAATGAGGGAAAATCCTCTAAGGTCTAATGGAACTTAGGCAAACCATGATACACAGTTGCCCTCTTTCATAACATGGCATTGCTTTGTGTCTATCAACTTTTTCAAATATATTTAATCTAGAATAGCATCGATACTTTGTCTGTACATTGGATTAGGATCTAAGTAAGTTGTTCATAAAAAACAGGATTTTGTAAATTCGATGAACAAGCATTTTTGTGCTTTTTCCATTCTATAGTTACAAGTGATCCACCCTTATTAGCTGGCTTAACTTTATGAACTTCATCCCTTATCATATTAAAGGTCTGTTGTAATGAAGATTGTAGGTTGTTCCAGTAAGTGCCTTTATTTTTAATTATTTGAGGTGTAATATTTTTCATAAAAGTAATTAAACCTTTTGATGTGGGTGGGTTAAACATGTACGACAATGTTGTTTGGATCACTGTTCATAGTAGGTTATGCAAAAGTATGATAGAACATCTTATTTAATAGTTTCTTAAGGAAAAATATAAGCTTCCGTATGGGAACACATATGCGACGGAATACATTAGAAAGTTTGATTTGAAGACCAAAATAGTTATTATTTAAAATTTTACAATTTTTTGAAATCTTTAAATCACACAACAAACAAAATTCAAGATGATATTGATAACAATACTTTAAAGAAACGCCACAAAAACAAAGTCATTAATAAACTTGTGCTTTTGCCGCAATATTGGACATGATTTGTGGTATAAAAATTTTTTGAAAGGAAGGCTTTTTTTGAGGCATAAGTGTAAACGTACATTTTCGTAGACTTAAAAAAAATATTTACATGAAAAGAATTAAAAAATAATATTCAAATTTAAATACAATGGCAAATTTATTGTTACACCATTAAAACTGAAAAGAATTTTTTTGAATTTTTAAAAAATGTAACTATTTTAACTTAATGGCGAAAAGACCAAGGCGTACCATACGAATTAAAAAATGAATCAAGCAGCACAAACTAAGTGATTCATTTTAACAAATGTAATGCATCGTTAGTTTTTATCACTTGCAAAAGGAAATATTTGACACATTTTGAGTTCCTTTCAGAAATAAGTTTCACTATTTAAAAAGAAAACCAATGTATTTTGAGAAGTACTATCCGCAGCAAATTTAAGAATACTATTCAGAGTACACATACTTCCTTCTAACATTGTTTATTTGCTGCTTGCCGAACACAATAAAAGCTTTATTTCCAGCGATTAAAATCATTTCACAAATTACTCCAGCAGAAAATGGTGTGAGAAACAAGAGAGTCGTGCTGCGTCACCCTGATTTTTCACTTTACACGAAAGACTTGCTCCACAAACCACTAAAGAATGTTCTTTGAAGAAGGTATCCCTGGTAATTGTTTTATGCATAAAACGAATCTAATGACAAAACTTTGAAATTTAAAAGAAAAATGGCCCAGGTATTTTCTGGTAAGTTGCTTTTTGAAACAAAACTGTCGAAATTCGGAGTCAGAGAGCGAGTGATCAGGATACTCCCCTGGCGCTTATATAAAGTTAAACAGCACAAACTAAGTGATCAATTTTAACAAACGTAATACATCGTTAGTTTCTATCACTTGTAAAAGGAAATATCTGACACATTTTGAATTCCTTTCAGAAATAAGTTTCACTATTTGAAAAGAAAACCAATGTATTTTTTAAGTTATCTATCATTACACAACAGGTGTTGTAAAATGCTATCAGTTTAAAAATTTTTCCAATTGTTCTTTTTAAAGCTTGTTTCAACGTGCTACCTTAATTTGTTCTAAAGATCGATAAACATAACCAAAGTCTTATGTAAACTGGTTATCTTAATTGGCTTGGTTTCAGGATATATGAAAATTATAAAAAATAAAGGCAATTTCCAAATGCTATCATGCTACATCATCCAAAATAACTTTTACTTCATGAAACATTCTTTTCACATCGGTAAATTTCTGTAAATTTTCATCAAATAATATTTAGTCAAAGAGTTAGAACATGTGTGATACCAGGTACATAGGCATTCTGTTTCTTGATTTGTTAAAGAATAGGTATGAACCAAGTTTTAGATAAAAATCCTTGCCTTTTGAGTTACGCTTAAATAGAAATCCCCTCGCCAAATTTTTAGTTGTGGTTAATTATAGCATAACAACTATCCGAAGAGGCATATCTGTTTTCTGTTAAGAAATGTTGGAGGCAATTTATATCCAGTTTTTATCTCAACCGGTTTGTTGACAACCCAATACTCTTTTAATTAATTAAGCAGCCAATCCGAATTTCAAATCTCAAAAAATGGTAGACTGTTTTGATCCTCTCTTTGTTCTACTCATTGATAAAATACTACTTGATTCATATGATCGAATTTTGGTGTATTGACTCTGCTCAATTTTTCTCTCTGAGTGGTATGATAGGGTTCTAGCTGGGGTTAATTTGTTCAGGATTGTCAGTGATGGAGGGTCCAGGAACCTTCTTTTACTGACTAAATTCTAAGAAAAAGACTGGATAAAGAAAACATGTATTAATTGCTATTTATAAAGAACGTTATGAAAATATTGGAATATCTTAGAGTAAAAACGGAAAATTGTTTCATTTATAAAGCAACAGTATGATTAGTCCAGTTATTATCTAATATGAAGAGATAAAAATGCCACGTCATCAGTAATTCTTTGTAAAATAGTGTTTAGACCCTTGCAGTAAAAACGGAAAATTGTTTCATTTATAAAGCAACAGTATGATTAGTCCAGTTATTATCTAATATGAAGAGATAAAAATGCCACGTCATCAGTAATTCTTTGTAAAATAGTGTTTAGACCCTTGCAGTAAAAACGGAAAATTGTTTCATTTATAAAGCAACAGTATGATTAGTCCAGTTATTATCTAATATGAAGAGATAAAAATGCCACGTCATCAGTAATTCTTTGTAAAATAGTGTTTAGACCCTTGCAGTAAAAACGGAAAATTGTTTCATTTATAAAGCAACAGTATGATTAGTCCAGTTATTATCTAATATGAAGAGATAAAAATGCCACGTCATCAGTAATTCTTTGTAAAATAGTGTTTAGACCCTTGCAGTAAAAACGGAAAATTGTTTCATTTATAAAGCAACAGTATGATTAGTCCAGTTATTATCTAATATGAAGAGATAAAAATGCCACGTCATCAGTAATTCTTTGTAAAATAGTGTTTAGACCCTTGCAGTAAAAACGGAAAATTGTTTCATTTATAAAGCAACAGTATGATTAGTCCAGTTATTATCTAATATGAAGAGATAAAAATGCCACGTCATCAGTAATTCTTTGTAAAATAGTGTTTAGACCCTTGCAGTAAAAACGGAAAATTGTTTCATTTATAAAGCAACAGTATGATTAGTCCAGTTATTATCTAATATGAAGAGATAAAAATGCCACGTCATCAGTAATTCTTTGTAAAATAGTGTTTAGACCCTTGCAGTAAAAACGGAAAATTGTTTCATTTATAAAGCAACAGTATGATTAGTCCAGTTATTATCTAATATGAAGAGATAAAAATGCCACGTCATCAGTAATTCTTTGTAAAATAGTGTTTAGACCCTTGCAGTAAAAACGGAAAATTGTTTCATTTATAAAGCAACAGTATGATTAGTCCAGTTATTATCTAATATGAAGAGATAAAAATGCCACGTCATCAGTAATTCTTTGTAAAATAGTGTTTAGACCCTTGCAGTAAAAACGGAAAATTGTTTCATTTATAAAGCAACAGTATGATTAGTCCAGTTATTATCTAATATGAAGAGATAAAAATGCCACGTCATCAGTAATTCTTTGTAAAATAGTGTTTAGACCCTTGCAGTAAAAACGGAAAATTGTTTCATTTATAAAGCAACAGTATGATTAGTCCAGTTATTATCTAATATGAAGAGATAAAAATGCCACGTCATCAGTAATTCTTTGTAAAATAGTGTTTAGACCCTTGCAGTAAAAACGGAAAATTGTTTCATTTATAAAGCAACAGTATGATTAGTCCAGTTATTATCTAATATGAAGAGATAAAAATGCCACGTCATCAGTAATTCTTTGTAAAATAGTGTTTAGACCCTTGCAGTAAAAACGGAAAATTGTTTCATTTATAAAGCAACAGTATGATTAGTCCAGTTATTATCTAATATGAAGAGATAAAAATGCCACGTCATCAGTAATTCTTTGTAAAATAGTGTTTAGACCCTTGCAGTAAAAACGGAAAATTGTTTCATTTATAAAGCAACAGTATGATTAGTCCAGTTATTATCTAATATGAAGAGATAAAAATGCCACGTCATCAGTAATTCTTTGTAAAATAGTGTTTAGACCCTTGCAGTAAAAACGGAAAATTGTTTCATTTATAAAGCAACAGTATGATTAGTCCAGTTATTATCTAATATGAAGAGATAAAAATGCCACGTCATCAGTAATTCTTTGTAAAATAGTGTTTAGACCCTTGCAGTAAAAACGGAAAATTGTTTCATTTATAAAGCAACAGTATGATTAGTCCAGTTATTATCTAATATGAAGAGATAAAAATGCCACGTCATCAGTAATTCTTTGTAAAATAGTGTTTAGACCCTTGCAGTAAAAACGGAAAATTGTTTCATTTATAAAGCAACAGTATGATTAGTCCAGTTATTATCTAATATGAAGAGATAAAAATGCCACGTCATCAGTAATTCTTTGTAAAATAGTGTTTAGACCCTTGCAGTAAAAACGGAAAATTGTTTCATTTATAAAGCAACAGTATGATTAGTCCAGTTATTATCTAATATGAAGAGATAAAAATGCCACGTCATCAGTAATTCTTTGTAAAATAGTGTTTAGACCCTTGCAGTAAAAACGGAAAATTGTTTCATTTATAAAGCAACAGTATGATTAGTCCAGTTATTATCTAATATGAAGAGATAAAAATGCCACGTCATCAGTAATTCTTTGTAAAATAGTGTTTAGACCCTTGCAGTAAAAACGGAAAATTGTTTCATTTATAAAGCAACAGTATGATTAGTCCAGTTATTATCTAATATGAAGAGATAAAAATGCCACGTCATCAGTAATTCTTTGTAAAATAGTGTTTAGACCCTTGCAGTAAAAACGGAAAATTGTTTCATTTATAAAGCAACAGTATGATTAGTCCAGTTATTATCTAATATGAAGAGATAAAAATGCCACGTCATCAGTAATTCTTTGTAAAATAGTGTTTAGACCCTTGCAGTAAAAACGGAAAATTGTTTCATTTATAAAGCAACAGTATGATTAGTCCAGTTATTATCTAATATGAAGAGATAAAAATGCCACGTCATCAGTAATTCTTTGTAAAATAGTGTTTAGACCCTTGCAGTAAAAACGGAAAATTGTTTCATTTATAAAGCAACAGTATGATTAGTCCAGTTATTATCTAATATGAAGAGATAAAAATGCCACGTCATCAGTAATTCTTTGTAAAATAGTGTTTAGACCCTTGCAGTAAAAACGGAAAATTGTTTCATTTATAAAGCAACAGTATGATTAGTCCAGTTATTATCTAATATGAAGAGATAAAAATGCCACGTCATCAGTAATTCTTTGTAAAATAGTGTTTAGACCCTTGCAGTAAAAACGGAAAATTGTTTCATTTATAAAGCAACAGTATGATTAGTCCAGTTATTATCTAATATGAAGAGATAAAAATGCCACGTCATCAGTAATTCTTTGTAAAATAGTGTTTAGACCCTTGCAGTAAAAACGGAAAATTGTTTCATTTATAAAGCAACAGTATGATTAGTCCAGTTATTATCTAATATGAAGAGATAAAAATGCCACGTCATCAGTAATTCTTTGTAAAATAGTGTTTAGACCCTTGCAGTAAAAACGGAAAATTGTTTCATTTATAAAGCAACAGTATGATTAGTCCAGTTATTATCTAATATGAAGAGATAAAAATGCCACGTCATCAGTAATTCTTTGTAAAATAGTGTTTAGACCCTTGCAGTAAAAACGGAAAATTGTTTCATTTATAAAGCAACAGTATGATTAGTCCAGTTATTATCTAATATGAAGAGATAAAAATGCCACGTCATCAGTAATTCTTTGTAAAATAGTGTTTAGACCCTTGCAGTAAAAACGGAAAATTGTTTCATTTATAAAGCAACAGTATGATTAGTCCAGTTATTATCTAATATGAAGAGATAAAAATGCCACGTCATCAGTAATTCTTTGTAAAATAGTGTTTAGACCCTTGCAGTAAAAACGGAAAATTGTTTCATTTATAAAGCAACAGTATGATTAGTCCAGTTATTATCTAATATGAAGAGATAAAAATGCCACGTCATCAGTAATTCTTTGTAAAATAGTGTTTAGACCCTTGCAGTAAAAACGGAAAATTGTTTCATTTATAAAGCAACAGTATGATTAGTCCAGTTATTATCTAATATGAAGAGATAAAAATGCCACGTCATCAGTAATTCTTTGTAAAATAGTGTTTAGACCCTTGCAGTAAAAACGGAAAATTGTTTCATTTATAAAGCAACAGTATGATTAGTCCAGTTATTATCTAATATGAAGAGATAAAAATGCCACGTCATCAGTAATTCTTTGTAAAATAGTGTTTAGACCCTTGCAGTAAAAACGGAAAATTGTTTCATTTATAAAGCAACAGTATGATTAGTCCAGTTATTATCTAATATGAAGAGATAAAAATGCCACGTCATCAGTAATTCTTTGTAAAATAGTGTTTAGACCCTTGCAGTAAAAACGGAAAATTGTTTCATTTATAAAGCAACAGTATGATTAGTCCAGTTATTATCTAATATGAAGAGATAAAAATGCCACGTCATCAGTAATTCTTTGTAAAATAGTGTTTAGACCCTTGCAGTAAAAACGGAAAATTGTTTCATTTATAAAGCAACAGTATGATTAGTCCAGTTATTATCTAATATGAAGAGATAAAAATGCCACGTCATCAGTAATTCTTTGTAAAATAGTGTTTAGACCCTTGCAGTAAAAACGGAAAATTGTTTCATTTATAAAGCAACAGTATGATTAGTCCAGTTATTATCTAATATGAAGAGATAAAAATGCCACGTCATCAGTAATTCTTTGTAAAATAGTGTTTAGACCCTTGCAGTAAAAACGGAAAATTGTTTCATTTATAAAGCAACAGTATGATTAGTCCAGTTATTATCTAATATGAAGAGATAAAAATGCCACGTCATCAGTAATTCTTTGTAAAATAGTGTTTAGACCCTTGCAGTAAAAACGGAAAATTGTTTCATTTATAAAGCAACAGTATGATTAGTCCAGTTATTATCTAATATGAAGAGATAAAAATGCCACGTCATCAGTAATTCTTTGTAAAATAGTGTTTAGACCCTTGCAGTAAAAACGGAAAATTGTTTCATTTATAAAGCAACAGTATGATTAGTCCAGTTATTATCTAATATGAAGAGATAAAAATGCCACGTCATCAGTAATTCTTTGTAAAATAGTGTTTAGACCCTTGCAGTAAAAACGGAAAATTGTTTCATTTATAAAGCAACAGTATGATTAGTCCAGTTATTATCTAATATGAAGAGATAAAAATGCCACGTCATCAGTAATTCTTTGTAAAATAGTGTTTAGACCCTTGCAGTAAAAACGGAAAATTGTTTCATTTATAAAGCAACAGTATGATTAGTCCAGTTATTATCTAATATGAAGAGATAAAAATGCCACGTCATCAGTAATTCTTTGTAAAATAGTGTTTAGACCCTTGCAGTAAAAACGGAAAATTGTTTCATTTATAAAGCAACAGTATGATTAGTCCAGTTATTATCTAATATGAAGAGATAAAAATGCCACGTCATCAGTAATTCTTTGTAAAATAGTGTTTAGACCCTTGCAGTAAAAACGGAAAATTGTTTCATTTATAAAGCAACAGTATGATTAGTCCAGTTATTATCTAATATGAAGAGATAAAAATGCCACGTCATCAGTAATTCTTTGTAAAATAGTGTTTAGACCCTTGCAGTAAAAACGGAAAATTGTTTCATTTATAAAGCAACAGTATGATTAGTCCAGTTATTATCTAATATGAAGAGATAAAAATGCCACGTCATCAGTAATTCTTTGTAAAATAGTGTTTAGACCCTTGCAGTAAAAACGGAAAATTGTTTCATTTATAAAGCAACAGTATGATTAGTCCAGTTATTATCTAATATGAAGAGATAAAAATGCCACGTCATCAGTAATTCTTTGTAAAATAGTGTTTAGACCCTTGCAGTAAAAACGGAAAATTGTTTCATTTATAAAGCAACAGTATGATTAGTCCAGTTATTATCTAATATGAAGAGATAAAAATGCCACGTCATCAGTAATTCTTTGTAAAATAGTGTTTAGACCCTTGCAGTAAAAACGGAAAATTGTTTCATTTATAAAGCAACAGTATGATTAGTCCAGTTATTATCTAATATGAAGAGATAAAAATGCCACGTCATCAGTAATTCTTTGTAAAATAGTGTTTAGACCCTTGCAGTAAAAACGGAAAATTGTTTCATTTATAAANCCTCTGCAACATCCACAGTTCAGCGGCGTTTAGTCTTTTCTTTAATTCTGATATGAGTGTCCAGCTTTCACAGCCGTAGGTTATGACAGTAAAAAAATAGTAGTTGAGGACTTTCTTTCTGGTGTCTATTGAGATCGATCGAGATTTCAGAATCTTAGACATGCACTCAAATACCTCCTTTGCCATACCAAAGCTAAGCATGCTTCCAAGGTAATTGAAATTGTTCACCTGCTGTATTCTCTTGCCATCGATTGTCAAGATGCAATTGACTTGTTGTTGCTTCTTGTTGACTGCCACAAAAAAG
The DNA here is from genome assembly GCA_003991215.1 of Morbakka virulenta. Lineage (NCBI taxonomy): Eukaryota > Metazoa > Cnidaria > Cubozoa > Carybdeida > Carukiidae > Morbakka > Morbakka virulenta. The sequence goes on from RDPX01000246.1 coordinate 1,050,817, forward strand.
GTCTTCTTTCAATTGATGCATACTTCTTTTCTTTGGCTCTCTTCCTTCTCAACATTTAAGATCTTATGTCGCTTCTGAGATGAATCTGCGCTGAGTGTTGTATCGTCAACCTACATGATGTTATTCATGTTATATCCTCCTATAGAAAAACCATTTTCTTCCTTAATCT
>RDPX01000246.1:1064939-1091437 GCA_003991215.1 Morbakka virulenta
GCTACAGACAAATCTAAAGGATATAATGGATAGGAAAGATTACTAACAATTACTAACAATGAAGTTCAAGTTATAGCATAAAGTAGAAGATCAGTAGTATATAATGTCAAAAAGAGAAAATTCGTATATTTTGGACATGTAATCCACAGAGATAGTCTCAAAACCTTCTTTATTGGAATGCAAAATTAATAAGAAACGCAGTCGAGGGAAGTCTAGAAAATCATGGGTTACTAATGTCCAAATATGGACTGGATTGAGGTGTGAAAGTTTATGAAAGGTGGCACAACATCGAACAGCATAATTGATCATTGCACCCAGCCCTTCATAAGGATTGAATTTGATGATGATTATTATTATTATGATGATTATTATTATTATTATGATACGTCCTAGGTATGACGATAAACTAAATCCGGTTGTAAAGTATCGACGTGGATGAATAAGGTTACCCTTTGCCACAACTACCTCCAGGTCACCCTCAAGCAAGGTGTAGCACCTGTTAGCCTACTCTTAGACCTTGAAATACCGGTTTGACGTCCGGCGAAGTTAAGTCTGTTAATTTCCTCTTTCTGGCCAGGATGAGGTCGTAAGCCTTGGGTGGCAATCGCTCTATGAAAAGGAAAACTCAGAACAATAAACCAACCGCAGTTGTAAATTCCAGTTTGACGTCTGCCGGGGTGTAGCTGTATTTCATGGTCAGGTTTGGATCTTTAACTTTGGTTAGCAGCTTTTCCTAGAGATGGTGTCTCGATAAAAGTACGTGAGGCTGTGACACTTAATCACCACTACCCTCTTTATGAGTGTTAAAATGTCAAATAAAACTATTGAGAGTAACGGTGTAAATGGGACTGGAACTTCATGTGAAGGTCCTTCGCCCGGTAGGTGTCCTCTGGCGCAGCAGCAGAGGCCCTGTCGATATCCTGCGACCTCAAGAATGAAATGGAATAAAGATGTAAATAAACTTGTGATGGAGTGTTTTTACAGTAGTAAACCGTTTGATGATGAAGGGAGACCGATCAGAGGTTATAGACAGAGGATGTTTAGAGAATGGAGAGATATAGGAAGCTTTGAATCGACAGAGCAGAGACTATGTGATCAAACTAGAGTAATTAGGAAGAATGAATGGTTGTCGGAAATGGAACTGAAAATAATTAAAAGGAAAATCCAACAATAAGAATGCGGTATAAGCAAAGAATCAACCAATTTAGGCAGAACCGTATCTTCAATGTAGATCAAAAGAAGATATATAATGAGTTAAATGGCAACAATTTTAATGGAAATGAAGTGCCTAATGCAGAAAAAAGTAGGAAATTTTGGGGTGGTATATGGTCAATTGAAAAGGAACATAACAGGGAAGCAAAATGGTTGAAGGATTTGAGAGAAGAAGGAAGAAATGATCCAATTGAACAAGAAAAAATGGTTATACGTGTCGAGAAAGTAACAAAGCAATGTAGAAAGATACATAATTGGAAATCCTCTGGTTGGGATGGTGCTCAAGGATACTGGATCAAAATCCTCAGCAATCTTCACGAGAGAATAGCTGAACAACTGAATGATATTTTGATGGGAGAAAGAGGTTTGCCTGAGTAGATAACATATGGAAGAACTGTGTTATGCCAGAAAGATCCTAGGAAAGGTAATATTGTGGATAACTATCGTCCCTATACGTACCTCCTATTAATGTGAAAGCTATTAACGGGAATGATAACTGAAGAAATGTACACATATCTCGAAAGAGAGAATGTATTATCTGAAGAACGGAAAGGGTGCAGGCATAAGTGTGGGAGAACAAAAGACCAACTGTTAATAGACTAGACTATTCTAAAAGATTATAAGAAAAGAAACACGAACCTTGCAATGTCTTGGATCGACTACAGAAAGGCGTATGATTTTGTTCCGCACAGTTGGCTAAGTGAGTGCATGGGATATTTTGGTGTAGCTGAGAATGTAAGAGAATTTCTAAAGGGAAGTATGAAACAGTGGAAATTAGCACTGACAGCCAATGGAGAGGACCTTGGAAATGTTAAGGAAAAAAGAGGAATTTTTTAAGGAGTCAGTCTTTCACCGCTACTGTTTGTATTAAGTATGATACCGTTGCCTTTGATTCTACGAAAGGTAAATGTAGAATATGAATGAGGGAAGAAAGAGTATAAAGTAAATCACCTGCTATTCATGAATGATCTAAAAATTTATGCTAAGAGCGAAGATCAAATTGACTCACTTGTTCAGACTGTTTACCTATATTGTGAGGATATCGAAATGGAAGTTGGCATGAAGAAATGCGCGGTTCTGATATTGAAAAGAGGGAAGCTTATTAAGAGTGAGAGAATTGAACGTCTGAATGGAGAAACCATAAAAGAGGTGGAACCAGATGGATATACGTACCTGGGTATTTTTGAACTAGATAAAATCGAAGAAGAAGAGATGAACACGAAAACGATCAGAGAATACAAGAGGCATCTAAGACTGATTCTGAAGTCACACCTTAATGGGAAGAATAAAATCACTGCGATAAACACATGGGCTGTGGCAATATTCAGATATGGTGCAGGAGTTATCAACTGGAAAGAAAGTGAAATGAAAAGGCTAGACAGAAAATCAAGAAAAGCAATGATTATGCATGAAGTGTTGCATCCGAAAAGTGACGTAGATAGATTATACATACGTTGAGGAAGGGTGAGGACTATGTAGTGTAGAGAATTGCATACGGACAGAAGAGAACAGCCTTGTGTTTTATGTTGGAAATTCTAATGAACATTTCAGCAAAGGAGTAGCGGCAGCTAAGACCATGGATACTGACGCAGCCATACCAAGCCGTAAATTTAAGAATCAGACGACACAGGAGCTTAAGGAGAAGTAGACTGAGAAGAGGATATATGGGCAATTTGCAAGATATATGTCTGAGAAAGTCGAGAAGGATCGTTCATGAAGTTGGTTGTTAAAATGTGACTTCAAGGTTGGTGCAGGACCATTAATTTGCGTTGCACCGAAGCAGGCCCTTAAAACAAACTATGTGAAATACCATATTGATCATACGAGCGAAAATACATTCTTTAGAGTATGTGGTGAGAAAGGAGAANCATTTCAGCAAAGGAGTAGCGGCAGCTAAGACCATGGATACTGACGCAGCCATACCAAGCCGTAAATTTAAGAATCAGACGACACAGGAGCTTAAGGAGAAGTAGACTGAGAAGAGGATATATGGGCAATTTGCAAGATATATGTCTGAGAAAGTCGAGAAGGATCGTTCATGAAGTTGGTTGTTAAAATGTGACTTCAAGGTTGGTGCAGGACCATTAATTTGCGTTGCACCGAAGCAGGCCCTTAAAACAAACTATGTGAAATACCATATTGATCATACGAGCGAAAATACATTCTGTAGAGTATGTGGTGAGAAAGGAGAAAGTGTAGATCATATTATGAGTGGTTGTGATAAACTCGCACAAAGAGAATATAAAAGACGGCATGACAATGTTGCAAAAAAAATCCATTTGGATATATATAAAGTTCGGAGATTATAACACCATGAAAAATGGTATGAAAACTTATGCAAAAGCGTAATGGAAAACGATGATGTAAAGGTTCTGTGGGATATCAATATCCAATGTGACAACGTAATACAGGCTAGAAGACCAGATATCATAATAGTTGATAAGAAAGAGAAGACTGGAATCATTGTAGATCTTGCTATACCTTTAGGTGGAAGAGTTAAAGAGAAAGAAAGGGAAAAGGTAGAAAAGTACCAAGATCTAAATAGAGAAATTCTAAGGCTGTGGGCATTCAAGTCGATAAAAGTTGTCCCTGTGGTTATGGGGGCGTTAGGGAGCATTTTCCGAGGATTTTATTCATGGGTGCAAACGATTAGAATACCATACGAGATAGGTGTAATGCAGAAAATGGCTCTACTATGCAGCTATAAAAATAATATTATAATGATGGTAATAATGATAATAATAATAAAAATAAAGATGATAATATTAACCAGGAAATAGGCGTTCACACAAGTGTGAAATGTGTTTGAGCGAGCAAACCTCAAAATATAATTATGTATGTGTAATAAGAACTATGAGAAGTCACCACAAATTTGTACCATCCAACTTTCCTTAATGTTAATACACATTTAGTTTTAATGTCTTGAGTAAACCTGCATTAAATGTATATTAATATTAGAGAGAGCTTTGGACCTTCATGCTGGAATAATAAAATAAAATGAAATAAAAATATCAAGCATCCATGAGGGAAATGGGTGAGGGCCAGTAAGAGACCAAAAAATAAAATTGAAAAGAAAAAGAAAAACAGTATGTAGCAGAGAGTGTTTTCCATCCACCGACCTGTGTGTTATGGGCCGAGCATGCTTTCTCTGCGCCACTTTCCTGACGTCCCAACTCGTTATTGTTGAGAGGCAGCCACTCAAGACATTTTTTCCCAAACCGTGAAGCAAAATTCTAGGAGAAGTTGGCAATCAGAAGCATAGTTCTACTACAAAACTGAGTGCAAACTATAATATGAGTATTTTCCTATACTGAAGTAGAGGTTTTGGTGTCCATTTATTACCGTTCAAGATAGATGGAGGAAGGGTGTAAAGCATTGACTACATACTGAATTTTGCGCTGTATTTTAGAAGGTTACAGTTGGGTAAACTTCTATCTCAGTGCATTGGTCGGAGAATCTGTAGAAGACGTACAGCTCAAGTCGTCACCCCAGATAAAGACACATACCTTACAGTAGGAATCAAAGAGCTAAGGGAAGTGGTGGGTGCCATGGGTAAGAAGTTTTTCAGGTGTACTGCTGATCTGGAAATCAAAGAAAACGTAATCCTATTAGATGTTCCACACAGGTAGATAGGTTCTAAGTAATTTATGTTTCAGGCCGTCAACTCAGATAATTGTCTTCCATTTGCTACTCACTACTTTGAATATGGCCAAGTTGGTGGTCAATTGGCACCATCCTTGTTTGATGGCACAGCATGCAGGCTAAAGAAGTCATGGAGACCGATTTAAAGACTGGTCAAGCATATACATAGCATAATGTGAGTGTTCCTGCTGACCAGCTGATACAGTTATCCTTGATCATGCATCGCCAAGCCACTCTGTCATTGCAGACATGACTGAGCTCATTGCAGCTCAGTCATGTCTGCATATGTTGTTAGTAGCCCAATTGTTTAGTGCCTGTATAAATGTCTTTGCCTAGCTCTAACTCTCTTGTCCTCTATTTTCTCCCAAAATGCAAGTTGTTCTATATGATATTCTCTCATAATGTACCCAAGAAATTCCATCAGTCCTTCCGCATTGTTTTAATGAGTGACCGAGAGTGGCTGTTCGCCAAAGTAAGGGCTTCCTTATTTTATTTATATTCTGTTCAGAATATTCAAAGCATCCTCTACAGGAACCACAATTCCTGCTTTCAGTTTTGATTGAGTTTCTTTACTGATGTTCCAACATTAATAGTCATATGTTAGTTCTGACCAGATGTGTGCTTTTAAAGCTCTTCTCTTGGTCTTCATTGTGGTGTTTCGATTGTTGAGGATAGTACGTAGCTTGGAGAATGAGTCTTTTGCTAGTGCTGTTTCTTTCATTATCTCATCTTTCTATCTTCCATTGGATGTGATATAAAAACCCAAGTATCGAACATCCTGGATCTGTTTGATTGGTATTCCTTTGCTTATGAGATGGCATATTGATGGGTTTTTCTTAGATACACTCATGAAATATGTTTTGTCTATGTTCAGATTCAAGCCCAATTCTTCACAATTTTGGACAACCACGTCAAAGATATTTTGTAGTTTATGCTCTGAGTCCTCAATTAAAAGTGTCATCGGCGTATCGTAGGTTGTTGATAATTTGTCTTCCTATTTCTATTCCACCCATGTCTTCAATGTTTCTCAGTATAAACTCACTGTAGAGATTAAAAAAGTCTGGTTAGACAACACAGCCTTGCAATACACCGGATAGGACGGAATTTGCTGTATTCATTCTCAATCCTGATGGGAGCCTCATGTTCCCAATACAGCTTAGCAGTACTCTCAAACCTTTTCCATCAATAATCAGGGAATAGAGTATCTGTTATAATTTTTATGTTTAACCCTGTCACGTGCTTTAGAGTATGAAGCAAAGGAAAGTTTATGAAGCAAAGGAAGGTCCTTATGCACTTTGATTGACCAATCTATGATAGAAATTGGTGTAAAGATACCATTTCTTTTTTCTTTGTCTTCGACAAAACCGAATTGTGTTAGTGATATTTCAGGTTATTACTTTGGATCTCATGTGGAATATTGGGATTCTACGCAGAACTTTCACAATATGAATCATGAAGCTGATTGTGTGAGGTAGGGGGCACTTTGTTGTTATCTTCTTTATTGCTTGTTTGTCTTCTATGACTGAAAAACCATCCATCTTTTCATCTCTTTCTGGTTTCTCTCCTCTTGCGTCAAAAAACAATTCTTCAGTGTAACCGGACTATCTCTTTGGGATATCCTGCTTGGTCATCAAGATAGTGCCATCAGGGGCTTTAATATATCCTGTCTATGTACAGGTCACCTTCCTTCTTGATAGTTCTCTGATTTCCTGGTGTATGTATATACTGTCTCGGTTCTTGCACAGTTGGGTCTCCTGACATTGACTGTTGTTCTTTATACCCTTAGTTTTACTACATTTCTTCTTTATATCATCATTTAGTTGTTTGCATTTGTCAGATGGCTTCTTACTATTTCTTCTTTCTTACATCACATCTAGGATTTCTAGTGTAATCCACTTTTTGTGATCTTTCTTCTGGAGTTTTGGAATGGCTTCGTTAATGGATTTCTCTACACAGTCTTTAATTTTCTTGAGTTTTTCCTCTGCTGAAGTATAACTTTCTAGCAGTTCAAACTTTTTCTTTGCTGACACAGCAAACTGATCTTTCATGCTTGTCTCGCTGGCTGGAAGACTTGTTTGGAACTCTGGTGAAGTTGTTGGGGTTTTTCAGTACCTTCAATTTGATTATTACTTTCCACAGTACTGGTTCGTGATCACTGACAAAGTCTGTACCTACCATAGTGTTTTGTGACAACTATGACATTTCTGAATCGTTCCCAAATTAAATATAGTCAATCTGAAAACATTCTATGTCGCCAGGTCTTCTCCATGTCCACTTCTATCTGTTGTGATTCTGGGACCCTGTGTTATTTAACATATGAGTGTGTTTCTTCCACTGGTCTACGAGTTTTGTTCCATGGTCATTGATGTTTTCCAGTAAATGCAGACCAACGGAAAAAATAAAAAAGACGAAAGAACAGTTTGTAACCTTGTGCAACTGGAATCATTTGGTTACTTTTATCAGTTATTATTTTTAAACCTCTATAGACGAAACTATTTCCAGTTTATTTTGAATAAGAGAAAGCCGCAAAGTCTGTTGTGAATTTTCATGACTTCACTACGGTTGCACAAAAAGCTCATGACTTTTATTCAAGTAAATTTTCCTTTAAGATTGGCAAAATTTTCTGTGGAACTCTATTTTCCTATGAATCTTCCCTTTGTTATAGGAACGTTTTCAAAACTAAAACTAATTTACATCTTTTTGCTGTCTAAATTTAATGTAACATAGTAGGAATTTACTGGTCGTTTTGGCAAAACGTTGTAAAACACAAATACAAAGAAAGGTTTTCACTTAAAACAATCAATAACTTTACATTAAATTTCCTAAGTGAATCTTTTTATCAAGTTGTCTTATACTGATCGTCAAAACAGTTTTGTTAAACTAGCTGTAAAAAACAATGTTAAACAGAAATTCCAAATCGAATCCTTTACCTCAACCAGAAATATTTTTGACAGGAATTATGTGGGATAAACAGTTTTGAAGAAACTGATTCTGAGGCTTTGAATTCAATGAAGATTGATAGGAAGGAATAAGATGTAATGGAGAACTTTTAGTGCAGAGGTAATGTAACCACATAAATGAGGCCCAAGAAACAGGAGTACATGGCTGTCAATCTAAAAAAGATGAAGAAAGGACACTCCTAAAGTTTGAAGTTTTTCTTCTGATAACATTTTCGCTATTTTGATCCTATTTTGATCCTATTTTGATCCTATTTTGATCCTATTTTGATCCTATTTTGATCCTATTTTGATCCTATTTTGATCCTATTTTGATCCTATTTTGATCCTATTTTGATCCTATTTTGATCCTATTTTGATCCTATTTTGATCCTATTTTGATCCTATTTTGATCCTATTTTGATCCTATTTTGATCCTATTTTGATCCTATTTTGATCCTGTTTTGAGCCTATTTTGAGCCTATTTTGATCCTGTTTTCAGACTCACACAGACCCACACATAAACATAATTATATATATATATATATATATATATATGATATAAGATTATTTCACTTCGCCATCAATGACGACAGGTATGTCTCTGGACACATCACATACTAAACTTTCATATTCAAGAAATGATAAATGAGATGCAGAAGTAGAAGTAGAAGTTTAAATAATTCCTGTGTGATCTCTAATTAAAACAATAAAAAGGTAAGATAAAAAATATTCAACAGGATATCTTTTCGTCCTTTTCAAAACAAGCACTGCTTTACTATCAACGTTGCATTTGTCAAGTTGTTTTTTGTCCATTCGATGAAGGCTATCCTAGTAAAAATGTCATGTTCCGTTTTTTCTGTATCAAAGGGAAAAAGCATCACTGGAAATCTCATATCTTTTTAGGTAAGCTTAAAAAGTTTACAAATGTTTTGAGATTATAAGCAAATTTTAAGTAAGGTAGAGAAAAATTGGAAAAGTATTGGACTAAAGCAACTAATATGATTAACCGATGGCGGAATTTGACTAAGGATTTTGACACTTCAACGCTAGTTGGATTTTCAAACCATAACATTTTTAATGAACTCTTTTGTTGGCATTAATAGAAAACCAGTCAGTTAAGTTTCGTCGGTCATGCGCACAGGAAAGGAGGTCTTGAAAAACTAGTGTTGAAAGGGAAAATCAATGGCAAAAGATCAAGAGGAAGACAAAGATTAAACTTTATGGAGGGACTGGTTCTGGCTGTTGGCTGTCGTGGGGTGGATGTTTTACGACGGGAGGGTAACTGATTTCAGAGACATGGTAGCCAACGTCAGTTCCTGACAGGGCACGTAAAGATGAAGAAAACAAAACCGTTGACTTAACATTTTCTTGTTTTATTTCATACTAAATTTTTGGCAATAGCAACAATTCATGTACTCCTAGTTTATCCCATTGGATTGTTACAGTGCTAAATGATATTATTCAGACTTGGAAAAAAACAAAATCAACAAATCATAAAGGGTTTCTTTCCTTTAAATACTCCAGTCATTTTGAGAAAATTAGTTGTATTTCCAGGGACGTACCGGGGGTGTAGTTGGGTGCGACCGATTCCCCTTTTGCAAAAGTTTGTCCTTTTCAAAGAAGTCTCGAATTAATCATTTGAGCATAAATAAGGGCAATACCTTTGCGGTAGTCTACAAATAAGAGTGATCACGTTGCTTTTACATATTTGCAGCACTGAAGAATCTTCTTTTTAAATCCAATGTAAACAAACTCGGATGACAATTTTTGCATGCACGNGACTTAACATTTTCTTGTTTTATTTCATACTAAATTTTTGGCAATAGCAACAATTCATGTACTCCTAGTTTATCCCATTGGATTGTTACAGTGCTAAATGATATTATTCAGACTTGGAAAAAAACAAAATCAACAAATCATAAAGGGTTTCTTTCCTTTAAATACTCCAGTCATTTTGAGAAAATTAGTTGTATTTCCAGGGACGTACCGGGGGTGTAGTTGGGTGCGACCGATTCCCCTTTTGCAAAAGTTTGTCCTTTTCAAAGAAGTCTCGAATTAATCATTTGAGCATAAATAAGGGCAATACCTTTGCGGTAGTCTACAAATAAGAGTGATCACGTTGCTTTTACATATTTGCAGCACTGAAGAATCTTCTTTTTAAATCCAATGTAAACAAACTCGGATGACAATTTTTGCATGCACGTGGTTATTCAATTTCTTTCTTGTATCGTTTGGATTTTATTTTGAGTTATGATAACTTCAAAATGCTAAACAAATACAGAAGAAGGAAATTACAAGGAAAAGAACTACACGAAGCTTCAAAGCGCTGTGAAACTTTGACCAATTATTTCAGGTAATTATGACATCGTTCATTTTTCTGGGTTGTCTTTCATCCGTACTGTATATTTACAAATAATCATATCTTGAAACGGATCTAGTAGATTTGAAAAACCTGTACAATGCAATTCGATGTACGTACACGATGAATAGCTTGCGTTGAACCGATAATCCGTTCTATTTCCCAACTGAAAATGATTCCATTTTTTCACGTACAGAATCAATAGCGATACACCAAAAAATGAAGAGCCAACTCAAATTTCCAATGAGTCCACTTCCACGAGCTTAGATCAGACAACAGTAACAGCTGACGGAAAAACGATAGAAAGCAATTTATCTACTTCAGGTGATGCAGGATATTATTAGGTATCTTCATGTATTTATTACAAAATCTAGATAATTACAGAGCAAGTCGTAGCTAAAATTTAGTTTTCAAGCCCGATATGTTCTCTTTACCTGTTCTAAACCTTTTGGCTTTGCAGCCTTAGTTGATACAATATTCGTGATTTCATTAACATTCTGAAACCGGTAGTATGAAAAATGTCTCACTCACAGAATGACACCGCCGTATCTAGTAGTTGAAGAATGACTGGAAATATCTCCCCTTCAAAACATTGAAAAGTTACTTGTCGAAAAATAGTAAAGATTTCTTTCTTTTTGTTTCAGCTGATGGCGCAACATCGACTCAAAAAGTGTAGGACATTGGTGAGGTAATGAAAGGAGGATCATCAACACTGACGGATCATCAAAGGTACGTTATACTGAGGAACCACTTCAAGCCTGCCAACAATACAACTTCAAAAGTACACTCAAACATGGAAGCTATCGATCATGTAAAAAGGAACACTTATCAGATTGTTTTGTTTACAGCCCAATCGATGATGGCGTTTTTCTGTATCTATTGCGCTCTATTTTTAAATGCTGATAAGAGAAATTTGCTCGGAGCATTCGTGAACAAAGTTTACACAGATTGGCATAATATAAAGGAGAAGGGTTACGGTGTCATTAAAAGAGTCGAAAATGCCTCAAGTACAACCCCTTCATTGACAAATAAGACCTTGAAAGAAAGGAACACAGAACATCCTCAGATCGTGGAAGCATTGGGCCGAGTAGTTCATCTCCTTGGGAAACAAGGACTTGCACTTCGAGGTCACAGAGAAGCATCTCATGATAAGAATCAAGGTAACTTTTTAGCTTTGGTTCACGAAATAGCGCATTACCATCCTTTGCTGAAAAAGCATTTAGAAGATCCCCAGCGAAAAGACGTTAAGTATCTTGGTCCTAAAAGTTAAAACGAACTTATAAACATAATGCAGATGATCCAAAAACAATTGGTCAAAGAAATCATCGAGTCTGGGGTGCATTCTATTTCAGCTGACGAAGTTGCATCAAGCAATGATGAAATATTGTCAATTTATATGAGATACATTAATAATGAAAGGGAAATTTGTAAAGCATTTATGCAGTTTGTTGAGCTCAAACGGATTACGGGAGATTGTATCGTTAAAGCGCTTAAGGAATCACCATCAGAAATTGTCACCCATTGCTGTAGGCATAATCTGAATTTGTCACTTGCAGTCTCATGCAAAAATCCAACCATCAATAATATTTTAGAAACATAAAAAGCAGTAACAGTATTTTTCAATCTCACCCCCAAATGCGAGAAATTGCAGGAACGCATTGTTCAACTACGTTGCATTGGGGCAGGAAAACGAAAAGTGTTGATAGCTTTATGCACAACTCATTGGACTGAGAGTGACATTTTATATGAACATTTCAACCTGGCAATGCCTTTCATTGTAGCGGCATTTGAGATCATTTGTGGAACGCATTTTAAGATTGATTATTTTTTATGGTATTGATACACATGGCTGGGATCCGAAGACCAAACAAGATGCAAATAGCTATTTGCGCGCTTTCATCAAATTCCAGTTTATCATTGGTTTGGAATCTATTTACAGGCTTCTGCAAACTCTTGCTGGCATTGCCAAGAATTTACAGGGCAGATTGATCAACGTTGTGAAAGCATATAATGAAGTGCAAAGCTGCATTGACGACTTGAAGCATATCAGGGAGTGTATTAACAAGGCTTTTGCTGCGATCTATCAACAATCAACGAGAATGGCAGAAAGTTTGAGTGTGGAACCGTCGATCCCTCGAACTGCATCAAGAGAAATGCATCATAATACATCCCAGCAGAGAATCCAAGGAGTACTCCTGCTCGTACGATGGCGATACCCTTAATTGACAAATTCATTACTGAAATGACATTTTGATTCAACAAATTTACTACCACAGCGTCAAAATTGCTTCTACTTGTCTCCTCCATTATTTGTAATCCTGACTTCGACAGCTTTTCTACTGATGATTTGAGAACAACAATTAGCGATGATTTGCCAAATTCTGAGGTTCTAGATCAGGAAATAATCTCATGGAAAAGGAGATGACAACGTGTGAAAGTAGAGGACCGTCCAGATAGCCTTACTAAAGTCATTAAAGAATGCGAGCTTTGATTTCCTAATGAATTCATTTTGCTGACGATTGGCTGTACATTGCCTGTGACATCAGCTGAGTGTGAGCGGAGCTTTTCAGTTATGAGAAGAATGACAACACGGTTACGGTCTAGCATGACATCAAATCGTCTAACTACCTTAGCAATTATGAACATGCACAGAAATGTGGAGGTTAATTACAAGGATGCAGCGAAGTTGTTTTTCGAACTGTATCCAAGAAAATTTGATTCACCTAGCTTGGTTTTTGATTGAATATATTTTATTAAAATTTATTTAAACATGTATTTTTATAGTTACTTCTCATTAGTCTTTGTATTGTTTGGGAGTTTTTAGAGCTTTAAAACAGTTTAGTTTTTCAAGAAAGGTTAAAATTTGGAGTCGATTTTAAGCAATCCAGGGCACCTAAATTTAAAAACTTCTCTTTTGCCGTTGGCCCCAACAATGGTGGGGCCTCCCTTAGATAGTAAATTCAATAAGATTTGACCCTCCTTTTATTTTTTCATGTTACGCCCCTGATTTCGAATACTAGTGTTTTTGAATATTTGATAAAATTTAGTGTTTTAAACAAATCAAACTTGTCCATTGAGCAAAATTTTATTGGGCGGGACCTCTAGTTAGCACTAATGAGATTTGAAAACACGACTATTAAACAGTCAAAATCTGGTTTCCATCACTGCCAGCGGCGGTGACGGGGGTGGCGGCGACGGAGGCGGTGGTGGGTAATATCTTTGTCGAAGGTTATTCCGAAGAATGCTAGTAACATCAGTAGAGAGAAATGTTGCTACCAGGTTGCTTCAGAAACTCAACAAACTTCTCTGCAATGACAATACGTCAAATTTCAGTCGAACTCAGGAGATAAATGTTCAGTGAGAAGATCTCTTCGGAGAAATGACAAATATGATGTAGGCTACTTGCTAATTTGTGAATACGCTGAATTGGAGTTACTCTCTAGTGCAAGAACGAAGGCAGAATGCAGGCATTGTGTACGGTACACATACATTTGAGGTTATGGTATCTCGTAACATCTTCTTATGGAGGCAATTAACTCAGACAACCAGATCATCGGAATTAAAGTTAATCTGAATAGAAAGTATAGGTGTTTTACCACTGGGGATAGGAGTGATGAGGTGGTAGGACTATTTTGTGCATATTTTGCATGCATATTTTAGTTAGTTTCGGTCCATAACTAGTTAACTGTTTTATTTTTCAAAAGTATATGAAAGAGCTTCTGCTCAACGCGTTTTGGTTTAAACTTGTATTTACTTTTTAATACTACTGAATTAAAATTACGAACCCCCAAATGTGAAATGGGTATCGTATCCAAAAATTATCCGTAACCCACATTGGCCTCTGCCCAAATTTATAGCACAAGGAAAGACAAAAATGAAATCCACATTGTGATTTGACTACCTTTATGAACTGAAGTAGTTAATCAGTGGAAAGATACTGTTTGAACTAGAAAATACTAGAAATACGAAGGGAATATTTTAACTTGTATCTATTGGATTGTGTATCAGCAGCAGATATTTACGTCGATTTCGTTCTGTCATAAACAATTTTGTCATCGTTTTTGTCACCATATAATATGTCATATATATAATTAAGCTTATAAAAAATAACAGGCATAATTCTTTAGTTCAGTGTTAGCGTATTTTACAGGAAGGCCTAAAATATAAGTATATAAGGGATAATTTCTGAGAAGGGCGAGACATTTTTGATTAAAACAATAGTGCATATTTTGCGAAACAAAAGGGTGTGGTCAGAAATATTTTTAGAGGGTTACGCCTTAGATCCCCTGTTATTTTTGCATACAGTTCTTAAGCACTAGTCAGATTTTTCCTGTCTACCTCTCTGTAAACTGTACATTTTCTTACCTTTTTTGGTTTCAAGATTTAGGTTATGATCTTAGAGGAAGATATAAATGTGTTAACATAGATTTCTTCCTCTTAGGTTCTTTATCCTCTCAGAACAGGAGTTGCTTTGATATTGGACTATTATCTTTTTCTTGCTATATCCAAAAGGGTCTGTATCATTTTTGACAGTCTATCAGACGTTCAATCAGATAATGCTCTTAATGTAACAGATTCTACCTACATTGTTGTCAGCAATCTCGCACAAAATCTTATATCAGTGACATTTAGCCCTTTTCTTAGTTTTAATTAGAAAGTCAAGGATTCTGTTCCATAGAAAACAGTGTATTGGACAACATACATATGCATACTCTTTAAATTATTATAGGAGGCTCAAATTTATGAAATGCTTAGAGTTTTTATTATCTTATAATTTTGTATTCAGGTACTGTTCTATAAGTTAAGACTACGTAGTAGCTAAATGTTATGCAATATGTAATATTCATAGGAACCTGTTCGAATCCAGTCCGACACATATACGTTCTTCACTTTCCTACAACCCCAACTTCGCTTTCCATTTATATTATATCGTTTACCCAATTTCCTTGACATTCATTAATACTGAGATCAGTTGACCTGACCTTTGAAGAGAAGTCATGGTTCTGTGGCAGGTTTAAGCTTCTTTGAGCTATTGGGATGAGATGTCCAGTGATAAGGAAGTGGTAAAAATTGGTGCACTCAGTTAAAAGAAATTACTGGCCAACTTTCTGGTTAAGAACGAGAGCTCAGTGCTCATATGAAGCATGTGACCATGATTTTCATAGTCACTAGTTTGAACATTGTCCAACGCAAACATTTTCTACTTTCTTATAATTCTATAGTCTTCAGTATTTTCACTAACCTATTTCTTTTTTACTACAAAATCATGTTTTCAAATTTGTATTAATTTCTTAGTTGCAGCTGAGGCTATTTAAGAGCTTTTACAATATAAAAGGAAGCTTTAAACTGAAAAGGAAAATGTTGATTGGTGTCTGGGACAAAGAAATAATTTGGAAAATGTCAGTTTCTTCAAATTGGGTATGGTATATACCAACAGGTTTCTGGAGCAAAAAACGGTGGGGTAAAGTGGAGGAATAATGTATAAAAGCGATGTAGTTAAGAACGTCACTTCTGTAAACCTTAACAACTGTCAAATCTGTATCTGCAAAGTAATGACTTTGGAAATAATAGCAGCAACGGATAAGATACTGTAACAATACGATTTCAGCTGAAAGCTGCAATAAACACTTTGCTTCCCAAATGATGCAATATTTTGTTTTATTAGTGATAATAAATGTTAGTCTGAGATGTTTTAAAGCAAATCTAGGAGAAAACTCGAAGGTACAGTGTCTCTGTCATTTGGTTCTGGAGACTTTATCAAATACAAAAATATTTTACTAATATAAATAAGATCTGAAGAATGATCAATTTTAATGAGGAAAAAAGAAAGAAATGTTGAGAAAGAACAGCAGAGAGTAAGGGGAGAGAGAGAGTAAGGAAGTGAAAAATAGAACGATACACAGAGAACAGGGAGAGAAAATTGGTTTAAAGTAGCACTTGGTTGAAATTCAGAAGATTTGTGAGGAATAAGGCAATACTGGGAGATTGAGACAAGATTATCGGGGTAACTGGAGAAGAGAAAGTAAAATTAGGTCAATATATATATATATATATATATATATATATATATATATGTATGTATGTGTACATATATATGTATATATATGTATATATAAATCGAGTATAGTATACAAATTAACTAGACAAATTTAGCAGTTACTAGTAGTAATTGCTAAATTTGTCTAGTTATTTTGTTACTCTACTCGATTTATAAACGCTCTGGAAACATTGAGCACTCTTAGTGAACATTTGTATACTTTACTACTATTACTATATGTATATATATGTGTATATATATGTATATATATGTATATATATNGCACTTTGTTGAAATTCAGAAGATTTGTGAGGAATAAGGCAATACTGGGAGATTGAGACAAGATTATCGGGGTAACTGGAGAAGAGAAAGTAAAATTAGGTCAATATATATATATATGTATGTGTACATATATATGTATATATATGTATATATAAATCGAGTATAGTATACAAAATAACTAGACAAATTTAGCAGTTACTAGTAGTAATTGCTAAATTTGTCTAGTTATTTTGTTACTCTACTCGATTTATAAACGCTCTGGAAACATTGAGCACTCTTAGTGAACATTGGTATACTTTGCTACTATTACTATATGTACATATATGTGTATATATATATGTATATATATGTATATATATGTATATATATGTATATATATATATTTATTTACAGACTTATATAAAGCTTCAGGAAATATATATAACAATTGGTAATACTAATAACAATGAATAAAAGACAACTAGATAAAGGTACCATAGGGAAATATAACCAAATCAAAAATGGGTACTTCATTGTTGCCTCAGTTTAACTTAATCGACAGTTTAAAAATATCTAACACTTAGAACATTTAGCAAATGTTTGCTTACTTTGTTGTGCTTGAGCATTTTCCCTCTGCCATATGGTTGCGTGACGAAGCTACTGGTGGCGATAAGAATTCTAATTCTTTTGTACATATAAACTGGTGAAAGAGCATTGTGATCACTACTAAGAACTGTCATGTATAATAACTATACCGTATATATGCTGGTTATAACTTATTAATGGGAGAAAATTAAAAAGCTTAGTAGTTTGGCATTTTCAATAACCACCCAGTTCTACATTTTGATTGAAACCTGAATGTTCCATTCAATTAATGTTACACTGGAACTGGGAAAAAGGAACATTACCAAAACCTAATATTTAAAAAGCAAAAAGGAATTTCTTTAAAAATATTAAGAGAAAGAAATATGAAGTAACAACTTACTCGTAAGGTTCTTCTTTCGTGTATTTTGTCATCTTTTCCCACGTTTGTAAATACCACAAAATTACAGAATACTTTGGCTATGTATATAATAAGTTTAAAAGGTAGAGACTTTTGATTATATTTGAGTTTAGAATTTTACGCTCCCATGATCAATAACTGCTGGTTCTATGGTAGATGCCCATTCTTTTTGTTTAATATAACGCCAGTTGGTGTGATAATCAGATTGGGGCCAGCATTGTCATTTTTGTAATTCAAATATGTTACAGCTACTTGTGAGGAGCCATTGCTTTCAGTCTGGTGCCAAAGTCTATTCTAAGTGAACATCTTTTGAAAAGCTTTTAGTAAGTTTATAGCGAATGAAATTAAATTTTAATTCTATGAGGTCGACCAGTTGATGGTAGTATATAACACGATTTCTATTTAACTGGCAATGATTGAGTTTCAATTGCTTACACTAATAATCAATACATCTGACATGTTTAGCCATGTATAGCTTCAAAATATTAAAAGCCAAAACATATTTAACATTGTTTATGATAAGGCCCACATTTATTTTTTATGATATTTACAACGAACATTGGAGCTTTCCTAAATCAGACAATGAGAATTACTATAGTATAGACTTCTCAGCTGTGTCAATTAAATAAATGATCTCGGAGAGGCCCAAAATTATTGGAAGGGACAGTGGCATATTAAAACACAAAAAATATTGCATTTTGAAGAATGTTTAAGCCTTTCTAGAGAGTTAGCTACATTAATACTCAAAGTTCTCTGTTATAAGTGATCTGTAATAAGGGGATAAAAAATAAATGGATCAAAGAAAATGCAAGGTATCTGTCAAGAAATTGTGCTATTGCCTTTCAGGAGTTTATACGTTCTGTTTGCTGTCCAATTTAAAAGTTGAAGTCTCATGTAGAATGAAAATCCCTAGGATAGCCCCCAAATACTTAAAGAAGTGACAAAACCCACATAAAATGAGAACGGTTTGTGACTCGTTTAATCTTTTAGTTTAATATATCATAAATGCTGTTAACTATATAAAGGACTTATGTGAAAAAGCTGTATAACGTTTATAAGATATATCCTTTTATCTCATAAACACTTCTATCTTTGATGCTGTTCGAGCAAATATGTGTTTTAATTTATTGGATGTTTCACTATGACGTTGCATTTTACAAAATCTTTGATGGAACATAGCCCTGTAGAGTGTGAAAGAAAAACATTAAAAGAAATGATATGGAAATATGAAGAAAATAAAAATAAAAACAAATCCTTTGTATTTTGACATGTACCCTATCATTTTACCTCATTTTGAAGGCCAAAAGTATGGATTATGTGGATTTCTTGAATGACTTTACAATATTTCGTGTCAACTTGTGATTTTAAAAAATTCTGTTACTGTTTCCAACCTGCTTTAATATAGCCAATAATGTTGATATACTAATCTGTTTTCATCCTACTGTCCTTCCTAAAATCATTCTAATAAATCCCTGACAATTATTACACTTGAAGGCACAAACAATTCTTGAAACTTCAGATTTTCAGTTTTCTTTAACTAAATTTTAAACAGTTTTTAGATCTAGCATATGACGCTCATATTTTAGTACAGATAATGTTTGACTGCTTTTATTTTTGATAATTTCGTTTTTGACCCTTATATGGAATGGGAGGTGTTCCCTTTTCTTCCTATAGCTCTAAAATCTGGAAGCTTAATGCAGTTGAGCAAAAGGAGTAACCACTGACTTGGAACTGCAAATGAAGAAATGACCACAAGCTTCTACTCTACCTAAAGCTTGCTACAAACTCTACCTCTATAGTGAATTTTAAAAATTCATATTGCATAGTTCATGGAAAGGGTTATCAAGTGAGTAATTGTAAGTGATAAAGAGATGTAAGTCCTCTACAATACAGCCCAAAATCCACTCCTAATCGAGACCTTAAGATCCTAATGGATGCTTTAAATGCTATTGTGAAAGTGTAGAGAGCAAGGGTGTGGTGTTTTGGGATCCTGCTTTTCCAATAAATTAAAGATCACAGACATCCTCTTCACTCATTCCCTAGACACATGTGTACATCGTGGTTCTTGCTAGATGAAAAAGCCTGTAAAAAATTTGGCTAGACCACTAACTTTCGAAAATGTGGGTATAGCATCCAGGACACAAGAGCACTTTAGAAATTGAATCAAAACAACCATTAAAATCTTCTAAATTAGGCCTTAAGAGCTAGAACAGCCTTTTTCTACATTACGACTAGACCTAATGTCGGTCCACACTATGTACAGAGTGGAAACTAGGAACAGGTTTCATGTTTTACGTAGATATGAAGAATAGAAGGCCCCTAAAAATGTTGGTAATTACTACAGCAATCTCAAGGGTGCAAAAACTCCAATCCTCAAACGCAAACAGGTAACCAACAACTGTATTAGAAAAGAAGATATTTAAAAATTGGGAAAATTCGTTTTAATGTGGTAGAGCACTGTTGCTGATGACATTTCATATTCATTTGTTAATAAAATTGACTGTAATATTTCAGCTAGAATCTTAACTAAATTTCTATTCACCTGCATAAAAAATATACATGTACATCTTGTGCTTGTTTCGTTATGTCAGTTGTATTTATTCATTGTATTTTTTTACATCAAATATCAAACTGATCAATGCACCGGATAAGTTTGTTTGATATCTTAACTAATTTCTCGACAGTTGGCTTAGGATATAAAATTAAATTTGACTCTTGATGGCAGGGAGCTTGTATATTAATTAAAATTAATTAAAATATCTTGTTAAGCTATGTCAGTTAATAGCTACCCTTTAAAGCTTTGTTTCTACTGTGGTATAATGAAAGATCACGCAATGTTTCAAAGTGAGATAGAAAAATCAATTCATAGAAGAGCATTAAGAATAACATCTTGTAAAAACTAAGCCACTTTAAGACAAGTTATTTTACGGTAAGACTCACATAAAATTGAATTTCCCCCTACGGGATAGTACTTTTAAAAGAGGCCGACTCATGAAAGAAAAAATATCTGAGTAATGTAATATGACCTCCTATGACGTAAATATATATCACAGTTGAAGTTAGTCAATAGAAATTAATTCAATAAACAATATAAAAAAAGTTAACAACAGCAAAACAGATATAATATTTTGTTTTTCTAAATCATCTTAAATTTTGTATTAAACCCATTCCATAGAAAAGAGCAGGGTGCTGTATCTCTCAGCACAGGAGCAATTATTGATACATATAATATATGTGTGTGGTGTCATTCGAAGCAAAGGGCCCTTTAAGAAAATCTGATGGACAGGGTTTATGTAAGAAAATTAGCTTCTTGAAACAATATTATTACTACAGACATGGGTCTTGGAGAAGAGAATCTACTGGATAGAAGAAAGCTGTTCATTAAAAACAATAATTCAGGTTTTATACTCTGCAGCATATATTCATAGCGTCAACTTAACAAGAAATATTACGGTATACGAGTTATTAAAAGATATCGTAAATTTAAGACACCAGGAGTAATTCTCAATGTTGGGTGGGCTCGTAATATCTTCATGTAGAGGTGCAACTCGTCATCATTGTTTTATTATGTCAGAATGTTTTCTTTCAAGGGGATATTGACTTCCCTTCCATACTTTAACGCACTTATTCCATTTGACTTTGGGATGCCTGTGCTCAGATATAAACTAGCTTCAGGATATTCTATCTTAGTCATTGCTCTTCACCAGAGCTTAGGTCTTTCTCTTTCCCTCCTGCATTCAACTTAAAAATTATTTTCCTGTTTAATACACTCATCATCATCTTTTCTTAGAATATAACCCAACCATCTCTAAATTATTTATTCTACAATTTCAGAAATTTCACCCTCCAGCCCCAAAATTTTAATTAGTCTCTTCCTGTTCATCCTGTCAACTAACTCCATACATCTTTTGTATTATATGCCTCTCAGCTCTTTTCAAAATACCTTTAACTGATCCTACCATCCATGTTTCAGATTCATATATCATCATAGGTTTTACACATGTGATTTATATTCTCCTCTTAAGGTTCAAATATAATACAGAAGAAAGAATGTTATATTCTTTCTAGCCTAATCTTACCATCTTATTGCAGCTATTTTACTTCCTTCAACTTTATTCATTAAGTCACTCAAGTAACAAAAATTATCCACTTTTTCTAACCCACTAAATATTTTAGTTCTTACTTGCACATCATCCTAATTATTTTATGTTCTTGAAACATAAATTCCAAAGTTAAACCTTTCAATCATATTATCAGTGACCCTCTTGACTTTAGCACAACGCGCATGGGCCCATTTCTGACACGTTTTGCAACGAATACAATTGGTCTTTCCTCTTTTAACAAATACTCCAAATGGATTCCCCCACTGCCACAACTTCTCTAGCTCCACATTCCAAAATCTCTGTTTTGTCAAGATTCACTTTCAAGCCTTTCTGTCCATAAGCTGGCTTCCAAAGGTTAAACTGAATTTACATCTCCTCCATTGATTCTGCCATCAAAGCTGGGTCATCTACCTACAACAATTCATACAAATCACCTTTAGTATTAAGTGCTGAAAGTCATGTCTAAAAAATTGCGAATGAGAGTGGTAATAGCACAGGCTCTCAAAGAAACACCAACCTCGACACTCTTTGGAGTCTCCACCGTCAACTTTTACTCTTGTCTTGTCTTATTTGTACTTTTTCTCAGTCTACAGAACATAACTATTTAGGTCTTTTAAAAATATAAATAGCATTAACTGCTCCTCTACCAGGCTTATACCTGGTAAAATCGATCTGCATTCCGTCAACCTTTACAATTTCTCTCAAATGTTTCTCTAATAATATGACTTTAATACCATTTTGTAGCAGCTTAACTGTTAGATAAGAACTACTAATCATAACACTACCTTACCTCTTATAAATTGGAACGACTGTACTATTCTTTCAGTCCTGTGGCACAGCATTTCCGTTCAGAATACCATTTTCTAATAGCATAATGGCCTGTACTTTATGCTGAGACCTACTAAATGCTATTTGACAATATCAGATGGACCACTAGCTCTACCGCTCTTCATACGTGCAATGCTTTTTTAAAACATTCTATCTAAAATGCTTTTGTTGGACCTTCAATCTCATGAACATCCACAGTGTTATTCTATTTATTCTCTTCATTCATAATACCTTCTATGTGCTCTTTTAAATTGCTTTCAGGTCATCTTTAGTAAATTCAACTACCCTAGCTTTGTTTTCAGACAGTTTTCACTTGTAATGTCATATGAATCTTTTTCATTATTCACATCTTCTGAAATACAACCTTCTTACATTTTCAAATTTGATCCAGTTCTTTTCCTGCTTCGTTTCTTATTGCCTTTGCCAGAGCTTTCTGTCTTCTTATACTTGGCATTCCATGCTTTATCCAAATCAGATATTTCTTTCTTCTATTTCTTAAAGCCCTCATTCCTCCTGTGAATAGCACCTTTGATATCCAGCACTCACCATCAAGTTTCGCTATGCTGGGGGTTAACCCTACTAACTCCACACATTCTTCGGCTGATTTTAGAGAAGGTACTTTGTATTCAGACCCCAGATCCTTTTCATCACGCTGATTGTACAAATATTCATTCTCTTAGCAAACTTATCTTTAACTTTATCATCTCTCAATTTCCCAACCTTTGTATTCTTTAAGCACAGATGCTTCGTTCTTCATTTCTATGCTAGTTTGTTCACTTTCATGATAAACAAATCTATGCTGTAGTTTCCCTGAAATACGTTTTACATTTCTTTTCTTCTTAAGCCAGTTCTTTCCGTAGCAGCTGATCTGAAAGTGGTTTTGGGGATATTTAAACCAAGTGTATATCACAACAAGATTTGTTTAAGCACAATACTCCACCAACCTTCTTCCATCTTGAT
The DNA here is from genome assembly GCA_003991215.1 of Morbakka virulenta. NCBI lineage: Eukaryota > Metazoa > Cnidaria > Cubozoa > Carybdeida > Carukiidae > Morbakka > Morbakka virulenta. The sequence continues at coordinate 1,088,284 of RDPX01000246.1, forward strand.
TTTGTCCTCCCATACCAAAAACACCATGGACTCCCTCAGACTCATCTGCACGAGATCCTGCATGTCCATCGAATTTATTTGATCCGAGAAGTTCTGTCTCTCTGACATGCTTCCTGTAGTATACAACCTTTTGAACAGTGAAACGTCCAAGTTGGGTAACATATGCATTGGCAATATGGATTAACTGTTTCCCTTGCATAATGGCAATTACCATTAGTCTCCCTTAAACTATTCTGTCTCGCACCACTCTCCCTTCAGTAAGGTGCCAACACCAGATCCTCCATGACCTTCCGATAAAAAAAATCATGAACCTCTTTCCTTTAGGACCTATGAGCTTCTCACTATTACTTTTCCACCGTGCTTCTTGAGTACAACCCATAGAGTATTTTGGTTGGACTAGTTCTATCGCTACTTCCATTTCTCTACCAACAATTAAACCTACATTTCATATTTTGAACCCCAGATCTGTATATTTGTATCACCATCATGAACTATGAATGAAAATAATAAAAATTTAGTTGTTCCACACATCCCTGAAGGTTTGTATCTTTCTTTATCTTGTAGGCTGATACCGCCCAAACCAATACTGGAGCTAATTGCTTCCCCTACTTTCTTGCAACCTTACCATGAAAGAATTTTGGAGCCAGGTTTTATAGCTGCATACCTATCCTGATGCAACCCAAATTTCTGGGTGGTTGGTCTAGCTTTTTCTTAAAGGATCATATCTATAAGGCACCAAGGGCTACCAACTGAGCCACCTGGACCTCGGGCGATTTACAAAAGGGAAGAGTCGACCACACTCTTGGATGAGATCACTCACCCTGCTATTCGTAAGATGGAAAATTTCTAAAACTACGACATTTGGCCTGTCAGAAGATACATAAAAAGCGAATAATACTCACAAGACGGCTGTGATGATTAACAGATTAAGTAGAATGAAGAAGCACATTATTAACTTTTAGGGGAATGAATAGATGGTTTTATTTAGCTACAATTGACAAAAGACTCTTTCCTTTTGCAAGAGCAAACATTTGAAAGAGATCACAAAACAGTTTGTTGGATTTTTCTAAAAAAAGGCTTGGTCCATGCTCATCAGCTTTTCAACTTAATTATATTTTCTTTTTTAAAAATAGGCAATTATGGCATCACAACGTCATAATCTTAAAAAAATTAAAGGTCAAATTTTTGTGTTAAAAAAGTCACAGTGGTGAGATAAAAGTTAAGGCAAGTTACTCCGAGAGACTTGGTTTAATATAAGCTTTTAACCTAACGTCAATTCACAAAAATTAATTAAAATAGCCTCTAAAATAATTTTATGTCCTTCAGTAATAGTGGGTAATCACTTGAACTGCAGGTTTCAGAGAGGTTAAACAGTACCTAGAGATTTTGAGTAATGAATTCAATAAACATGGAACAGAACTTTATTAATGCTCTGTACTCTTTCTTTATATGGTGTATTAAATACTTTAGCTTTTTCAGTACTTTGGAACTATTTGATTCTAAGGTCACGAAGTTTGAGTAAGGAAACATTTTTTTGTTCACTTCAAATCGTGAGCAAAGACAAACAATATTCACAACAGCTGTTAAATACATCTAATTTTACGAAATCTCTTATTCTTCCTCTAAAATATAATATGTAAAATCATGTGAAGTGCATTGGAAGAATACTAATTTGTTTCCAAACTATACGAGTGCGTTGGACAAGTTTATTTAAATCACGCCCAGGCGCCCAATTAAGCAACAATGATCACAAAGAATATTTGTTCAGAGGTCATTACTTTTGTAAACAGAAACAAGCTTAGCTTTTTCTAACCTTTCCTATCTATAAGGCTATAATACTGCTCGTGGGACTGTCCTGCAGGCTTCCTAACTCTATTAGGGAAAACCATTGTATCCGGCTGTGAACATCTTCTCGTTGGAGGTCAAATCGTCTCATATCTGAGTTGATTGAATCACTACATCTTTGCTTTGAATGTCCTTGCTTCCTTTAAGCAGAAATTTTACATATTTGCAATTTCTCTGATATCTTCATTTTCCTCTCTGCGGTACATATGCCCATACCTTTGGGTTCTTCACATTTTCATATCTACATATATAGGCTTCACTTTTGCTTCCACTATTATGTCCACATTCTTAACATAATATTCCTACTTTATGCCGTTAATATATCTGAGCTTACTCATATCTGTCATTTCAATCATGTCTATCAGTCTCTGCTTCACTGGCCAAGTTTCCCTTCTCTAAAAGTGTGTAGGTCTGATTGAAGTCTTATACCATAGATCCTTAAGGTTCCTTGGAATCTCCTTATCACTTAATACTCCCGATAAGTTTATCCACCTGCCCCAGGCAGCTCCTATTCTCTTGGCTACCTCAGCTTTGAAACCTCCCTTTCTATCGATCTAAATTTTTTGGAGGCCAAATTATCCTCTATTTAACTTGTAATATTGTGCTTACTGCGTGATCATAAATCGCACAACTTTTCCTTGTTTATTTTAGTAAACAGACCAAATCTTATATAATTTGAAATGATGAAATAGTATCCAAATTAAGAAAGGTTGAAATTTTATGTTTGGCTTTGCTTAGGCCTATTTACATTTTAATTTGTTGCATTACTGTCCGTTTAATAAACAAATTAAGAAATTTAACACTAAAAATTACTTTCATACACCTTGGGGCTATTTAATATTAAACAGCCAATATTTGTGCAGCTTTTCAGTTTTCGTATTGCTAGATGTTTGAAGAGTTATCTATTATTGACAAAAGTGCTGAGTGAGGACAAAATCCAGCAGGTGGAAAAGTTTAATTACTTGGGAAGCTACATCACCCAGAATGGTAAATGTGACGTTGAAATAAAGCGGATAATTGGATTAGCAAAGGATGCCTTCAATCGACTGGGAAAAATTTTAAAACACCAGAAAATGTCAATGTCCACAAGAATGAGAGTACTGCAGTGCTAAGTAACATCTACCCTGCTGTATGGAAGTGAATGCTGAACAATATCAGTCGGAATGGAAAAGAAGTTGGAAGCCGCTGAAATGTGGTTCTTGAGGAGGATGTTGAGAATATCATGGACTGATCATGTAGCAAACGATGACGTTTTACAAAGAGCAGGAACAGAAAAGAACCTGTTGAGGACAGTCCGAAGAAGGCAGAT
>RDPX01000246.1:1094789-1104882 GCA_003991215.1 Morbakka virulenta
CTGTACTTTATTTGGCATCTTGATTCCTGTCTATTGCGTTTTGTTGAGGAACCATTCTGTACTCAAGATCAACGTTAATTAAAATACCGCGCATTGGTTTCTACTTTGTTTACGATTTCTTTTATCCAATTTTTCTCTTAACAAATAATATTGTCCTTTCCTTGTATATTTGTATAGCAATGCTAAAAAATATTCTCAAGGTTGGTGAAACTGTGCCTCTTTTATCCAGTATTTTTTCAGTCTATTTCATAAAAGTCATAAAACTTGTAACAAAACGTTCAACATGTTTTTTTTGAAAAAGAAAACTCACTAATCCAGAATTCGGAAATATATGGAAAAACTAACAAAGGAACGAAATAGGAATTTGTAGGAGACTACATGTCTAGTACGTTAGATTACCCTGAAAGAAATTTGTATCAGAAGGTCTTCAAAATAACAATTGCCCAAGTAAAACGCACCCCCTTGACAAAGTTACTTACTTTTCTCGGTTTTTTTCTCTTTTTTTTTTACTGAGTTTGAGGTTAGGTGGCTGATGTTGCTGTGTGCCAGTTCGTTATTTTCTGATCTTTTTATGTTTTCTTCCTCACTAACTTAACAGTGTTTTAGGATAAATTAATAAAATTAGACTTAGTTTAGAATTTAAAGTATAGCAAACCAGTGTCGAGTTTTAACTTTTATCTTCTAAATCAATTATATTAAAGCTAACATATATGCTGTATTCAGTTAATATAGAAAAGGGTTCCGCCATAATATCGACAAGAGCAATGAAAATGTTTTTACTCTCATCGATGTTAAATACAGCCATGAAAGCATTATTAAGATTACTCCACCTCCTGTGAAAATCCAAGTAAAAATGGCCTTTCTGTCTTTTTTTCTCATTTAACTTGGTCATCGTGAACAGCGAAGGTGAAGTCCATCAATGATCAAGAATAGGTTGCTTATCTCACGAAGTCAGGATATTCGTCATAATCTGGATTGCTCTGTTCCTAATGCAATTATGCTTCAGGCAATTCTGTTGTGGATGAAAAGTTCTGGCAAATCTTCCGTCAAGTGGTACATTATGGCCATTGAAAACATCCTGTGTGATGAAGTTTAAACAAAGCATATCAGCCTTTTTCTAATTGATTGGAACAATTGAGTCCCAAATCTTGTTATTTTGGGGATTTTTTTTGTAGGATTTGTGCTTTTCTAATGTGATTATGATTTTAATTTTTTCTCAAGTCATACACACCAAATGCAGGTATGGCGCATGCATTGGTACAGTGTGATTATTCCACCTTTTTACAGGCATGTTTCTTTTGACCTTTGAATATCCTTAAATAGGAAACTGCAGCTTTATTTTTATGTCTTCTTGAGTCTCCTCTTTAAGTAATCAGTTTTAATACAAGGGGATTGTAGCAGGTTATTTTTGAATTCATCTGGGCAAGATGTTGTACAGGACTTTAAAAATGAATTTGTTGACTCGAATATCTTTGTATGATACCAATAATTAAATCATTTTCTAAAAAATTTATATATATGAAAATTTCTACTGCCATGAATAAACAAACTAGTAGTGTAGAAATTGCAATTTATAGGAGCCAGTGAATTCCCACTGCGATAATCCATGTGGTCTAGTGATTAGGATTCGGCGCTCTCAATGCCGCGGCCGGGGTTTGTTTCCTCGCATGGGAACTTGACTTACAGGACGCACATTGATAACAGCATATCTTTTCGTTGAAGTGTTTTATCCTGTATAAAGATTCATTATAAATAAATAAATAAATAAATAAATAAATAAATGAANTTGTACAGGACTTTAAAAATGAATTTGTTGACTCGAATATCTTTGTATGATACCAATAATTAAATCATTTTCTAAAAAATTTATATATATGAAAATTTCTACTGCCATGAATAAACAAACTAGTAGTGTAGAAATTGCAATTTATAGGAGCCAGTGAATTCCCACTGCGATAATCCATGTGGTCTAGTGATTAGGATTCGGCGCTCTCAATGCCGCGGCCGGGGTTCGTTTCCTCGCTTGGGAACTTGACTTACAGGACGCACATTGATAACAGCATATCTTTTTGTTGAACTGTTTTATCCTGTATAAAGATTCATTATAAATAAATAAATAAATAAAATCCAGTTATTGTTAGTATCCAGATTGTATGACTACAATATTCCTGGGGGAAAATCCGTTCCCAGCAAGTTTCATTTTCCTTCTAATTCTCGATTGACAATGTACAACTTTTGTAAATGGACCAATCCATTTTACTCATTTCAGCTATTGTGCTCATTTTGTTTCTGGGCCCTTTAGGTCACGCCGCAAGCAAAATTATCTTGTGTGCTTGTACTAGCCATAAGAATCATTCGGTCCTGAAGGCATTACTTGCAAAGATAAGTTATATTTAATTCATTTGTATTCTTAACTTGTTTGTGGTAGATACCGTATTTTGTCTAGCTATTTTCAGGTTGTGTTTTATCTAATTAGGATCATTTTAATGTTATTGAGCTCTGGTTTAGACAGTAGGTAATTCAAAGTTGGCTTCAAGCTGGAAATATTGATGTGCTATTTTAGTTAGTTTATCCACTGGATGCCTATGCGTTTGGCCATAAAAAGTTAGCTCTATGTAAAGACCGAGTTGGGGAATTTGATGTGATTTTATGCTCGTAGGATTTTCTATATAAGTGGGACTTCGTGTTCCTCAGACTCAATTTTAAAATGATATATCTAGTGGAAGCTCTACTCGAGCTACTCTCTAAATCCTATCGTACTTCAATTAGAAATAGTATTGTATTGTACTCTCAACGTATTGTATTTGTATGGCAAATCCTTAACATTAGTATTTGACTAAAACATGTCATCGTTATGGCACATATTTAGTGTATATGGATTTATCGGAAGACGTTCATTTCTTAGCTCAACTGTGATTCTTGTATGGTCCGAATTGTTTAGTTTTCCCACACCTTCATGGAACCAAATGCATCAATAATTTCATCATGAAATGATTTTTTAAAATAAAGATTAGAAAGAAGACTCTTCTCGATAGAAAAGAATGACAGCGATTCAAAGCGATTTTGGCTCATCGTGTTTCGGTAGGCACTCTTGATTCACTCTACCGAGGCTGAAGTTGTAGGAATCGTTAAAATCAACAGAGTTTCGCCACCTGCGATATGGCTTTAAATAATCCTGTAGTGAAACGTATCTCTAGAATGGCATGAGGAAAAAGAGTTCAAAACTCTTCAGAGCTATAAAAAGCCCTAAGCTCTGTCTCGAGCTTTACATGGTCAAAGTGGCGACTATGAACATTTAACAGTGAAGAAAAAGCAGCTCTCGGAAATTTTCTGCCATGTTGCTCCAGTCTTTCTGAATCAAGAAGTTCGACAAAGGAAAGACGTTAAAGGGAAGTGAACCTTATTGCAATTTGCTGCAGAATATAATCAATGATTTCAAAGAATAGCCTTTTGAAGCCTTCTAACGAGCCTTCAAATGTTACTCTTTTTCGATGAGGCTCCGATTCAAACTTAACATTATAGATCACGGACTGCTGCCAAATTTGATGAAAAGACTCACCACTCCTCAGTCTGGCAATAATACCCTCTACCTCTTTGACCTTTGCATTGAAATACGATGTGTCGAGACTCTTTGTTTGTAGAATAGTAAATGATATTTATGTGAGAAAATATACTTTGGAAAACTTCAAGCAAAAATAAAAACTCAGCGCTCTTCAATTTCGAGACATATCCACTTGCAGCATCCATAGTGTCATCAAAGATAAATTTATCTTGGAAATTAAGCAATTTGATTGATTAAAACTAGGTGGAAGAGATCCACTGTATATTTCGTGACGTCGGATGACTCAAACATAAGATTAATCTAATGCAAGGACTATGGCTTTGTATTTAATTACAATCCAATTGGTGTCGATTGGTATTCACCAGAGAAACACGTTTTTGATAAGGAAAACCCCATGAATAAACATCCAGCTTCGTAAAATGACGGGAAAGGTACATGGCCTTACTTCATGCTCAAGTTCCTGATCAAGCAAAATTTAATAATTTGAAAAATTCTTTCCAGCAAAATCTCAGGGTATTCACTGAATACCTTGCATACCCTGACGCTATGTCACTGACTATGGCTATGACTACTATTATTGTTATTATTATTAGCTATTATTATTGTCATCATCATCATCATCATCATCATTATTATTATTTTCATTATAACCACTACTATTTTTATCATTCCATTATTATCTTTAAAAATCTTAAAATCTTGGTTATAAAATAATTCTATAAAGATTACTGAGTCAGCTACCTAATGTTATTAAGTTTTTGAAATGGCTGCTTGTTGAATTTAAATGTCTCTTCTATGAATTATAAATCTGGATGAATCAAGAACACAACACACTTCACTTGTCTCACATCGTTTATACGTCTCTGATTACTCAGATGTACTTCTCAGGTTCCCCCTTTCTATCACACACTGGTAAATCGCCTATCCTTGTATCCTGTCGTAGGCCTTTATTCTAAACCAATTAACACTTTGTGTAGATCTTTCTGAACCACTCTCAAGTTTTCTTGCAACTGCCTCAAAACGGCATCCATTGTTAACCTCAGTTTTACAAAGTTCGTACTTTTCTTTCAGGGATTTCCACCTTTCTTAAACGGCTCTCCTGCACTCTTACATGCAATTTCATGGTGTGGCTCATGGGTTTGATGTCTCGGTAGTTTTCAGAGTCCATTATATCTCCTTTATTTTGGAAATTATGCATGGAGAAAAATAAAGAGCGTTAAAGAACACATCTTTTGAGTTTGGGTGTCTGAAGCAATTGAAGACCATACACGTTTCCCCCCTCTTCTGAAAGGAGACAATAAAATTTGAATATGATTTCTCCCTTAAGTGGAAGGAAGACCTAGGCCTTCCTATTTCCATAGCCAGGTATTGTCTATTTGAACAAAAACAGTGTTTCCATGATCAGAGCACACTTAAAATGAAAATATTCTGATCAGTTAACAATGCATCTCGTGTAACTGAAGGGGAGGACAGAGTCAACAAAAGAGAATCAGCAACATTTATTTCCACGAAGGATTCCAGTACAATAAAAATTATTTTCTTTGAACAAAATATCTGAGTCAAATAAAAAAATTGTGAAAGCTTTTTAATTAGCGACTTCCTTATAGTAACAGTAAGCTATCTTATTATGAGGGTGATATTGGCTGAAAGATAGATTGGAGACAGATGTTTGGTATCCAAATAGATCCGACCTATATCCATGGTAAATCTCCATCTGTATTCTTGGCTAGAAAAACCAAATAAAGTTAATTCTGCCATTCTGAAACCTCGAGTTTTGTAAATGAGCTCGTGTAAGTCAATAACGATCTGGGAACCCAGGTGGAACATCATGGAAAACACGCCACAGTATGACTGATATACAGCTTAAAATGGAATATTGTTATGTAAATCATTCAAAAAACCAGGGTTTAGGTACAACTTTGTTTCCACATCATCGGTAAACAAATGATGATGGCATCACTTTTTTCCCATTTTGTTTAAATTTGTTTACTTCTCTTTGAATCTTTGTCTGGGGTATGTTTTAATGTTATCCATACCAAGTGCATATGCTATATTATGTATAATTAACCTCGGGTTATAAAAGGACCAAATATATGTAATTTTGGTTATAAAAGAATTCGTCTTAACATTGTCAACATTTTCCTCGTTTTCATTCTGAGGTTGCATTCTTGGCTAAGATATGTGTTGTTTACATGAAGGTAAGTTTTAAAAAAATCTTGTAAGGTTTTCTTTCAGATGACCTTGCTTCTTTTAAAGCTATACCATCTGCTCCAAGTATGACAAATTAAAATTTTATGATACCACATCCTTGTAATTTCAATTTCAGATTTAAAATATTACATAAATTTCAAGTTCTAGAGGCAGATAGAACCCCAGTATCAATAAGAAGGCATGTTGCATTCCTATTATATTTAATGACGATGATCAAAATTTTGCTTGGATGCAGCTATCTGCTTTAACGCTAAAGTCTCATTAGACCGTATTATTTTCATTATTTTGAGCCAATAACGGCTTGCTTTACCACCAATTACCTTCATGTTAGATCGTATTCTGGACAAATATTTTGTTGGCACAATACCTATGAAATGTCTTATTTTTACACTGGTTAACTGTCAATAAAAGATTTAAAATGGCATTGGGGTATGTTAAGTTCGGATAGTAGTAGCGGCGTTGAAGTAAAAAGAATAGAGATTGCAAAGGAGGCTTTTGAACACACGTTTGGTATTCTGGAGTAGAAATATCTCAATGAACACAAAGTTGAAGGTTCTCAACTGCTACATTTTCCCTGTTTTGACATATGGATGTGAAAGCTGGTCAGTGAATAAAGAAATGAAAAGTCGGATAAATGCTGCTGAGATGTGGTTTTTGCGAAGAACGTCGAGTCTTTTGGACTGACCACGTAAACAATGAAGTTTTGTGACAAGCAGGTTACAGCATGAAGCTTCTTAAAATCATCAGAAGGCAGCTGTCCTTCTTAGGGCATGTGATCAGAAAGAAAGGACTGGAAGACTTGGCTCTTACAGGCAGGATATACGGAAGAAGAGCCAGAGGGCGTAGACGGCTAACATTCATGAAAAGAATATCAACTTGGCCCGGAAAAAGTAAAATTGAGATGCTGAGGATAGCGAAGGCCAGGTCTCTGTGGAGAAGCATGCCCGCCTTCGTTTTGAAAAGACGGCACCTGAAGAGGAGAATATGGCATTAAAATTTTTCATAAATTGGTTCCCTTTCACATCCTTTCAAAATATTTTCCCGGTGCACAATATTACATAGATAGTGTGGTCCGACAATATTAATGCCATATTGCTTTTTCTATTAAAAAAATTAATTACTTAGTTTCAAGGTATTGTTTGCGCCCAAAAGTATGTGTTTGTTTGTTTGTTTCCAATAACGTTTCCTGCGCAATATCATCACGAATTATTTGAGCAAACACTGTTGATATATCATTCAAATGTACATGTAAAAATTCTCGAGGGCAATTTACCTACAAAGGCTGGTCATATCGTCTGCGTGGGTACTGGTTAAGTAAATTTAAGGAATACAGCTGTGTATTGTGGGGCTCAGTCTAGTGCAAGGTATGTCAACCTGCGAAGTATTTCATCAAAAGCAATATTTGTAATGCCTTCCTTTTGTTAGATGTTTAGAAACCCTTACTTAGATCATTTGTTTACTCAAGAAAAATGGATTTGAGGTATGTAGTATGTAACTACTAGCCCCGGCCTGTAAACAGTCCCGGCATGTGCAATAGGATGTCAAAATCAATTAAGTGGACTCCTACAAAGTAATTTTTCATTGTCAAAATTCGTTCTGCAGATATCGTGTTCCAAAGCAGGTCACAACCGTAGTAACTTAATTTTCAAAATATTATGGGGATATATACTGAGATTTCAGTTTGTATTAAAAATACTATTGTTGCAGGGCAGAACTGGCTAACGTATGGGTTCTTCATCTTGCACCATTTTCTCTACGGGATTATATCACTGGCAAATGGGGAATGGGAAGATGCGTTTTGCTGTACAAATATTCTCGTGTAAAATGGCACATTATTTATCTAAATATTATTTAGACCAAACGTACGTACGGATTTAGTAGACTGAAGATGAAGACAACTTATGCTGTGTTCAGGTCTGGCGTACATACAGTGTCATATAGCGACGACCATATTGAAATCTAGTTTCAGAACGGCCTAAATTGTAGTCATGAAAAGAAGGGTGTCTTTCTGCATTCGTTTCTCATTGTACCATGTTTTTTATTATCCAGATCGGATATTAAAGCACACTTGATTAGCCAATAATCTTGAATCGCCTGGTGTATGATTTGATGCTGTCAGAGCAATGTTCAGAATTCCTTGCATTACAGCTGACAAACGGATATCGTTTGCAAACAGAACTGCATTCGGTCAAAGTATTAAGAAAAGTAGCCATTCTTCTCAATTAAGGACGCTACACAAAACTTTTCTACCGTAAGATCACAGTAAAAAAATAAAAAGCAAAAACAGAAGTGAAATAAAAAAACCCATATCAAGTAATAACTTTAAATTACATGCTCCAATACATTTTCCAATAGGTTCGTTTTCCTCAAATACGGCTTACTTTTATCATAATACATATAATTAATAACTTAAATTTCTTTCTTTAGGATTATTTGCAATTAATATGTGGCTTACAATATAATACTGAATGCATGAAGCAGTGAGTGTGCATTAAACTTATTATAGAGTATTAACAGCGCAAATATTAAAGTGTCTGCTATTCCATTTAAACAAAGTTGTTGTTTAAATGCATTTCAAAGTTAATACCATTTTTGTGGACCTACGGGCCACTCAAAATACTATACTGCCTCTAAAGGGGCATGTGTGAGCCTGGCGCACAAAAAAATTACCTTACCTACTATTAAAGGCCACTTAAAAAGTTTATGACTTTTAGTAATAGCTGGTATTCACAAAAGGCGGTTGCAACGGCTCAAATATTAAAAATCGGGTCTCATTAGGTCACACGAGAGGGCCTTATCTGCCATTGTGTCAAATTTCACTTACAAATATGCAGCTATTCTTAAATGGGGGCTTTAAACACATATCCCTGGTGTACCGGATCCTTTGGGTCTGGAGACCTAGTCTATCTTTCTCATGTTAAAAATCTGTACTTATTTCTCAAAATTCATCATTATCTGTCCAATAGGGATGAGCACTGAAGATGAATATATATATATATATTGCCATGTCAGCGCCTATAGAAACATAAATACGCAAGGAGTATCTTATCCTTTTCAAAAGAATGAGGCGTGCTACGTCGCAAACATAGAACATACTTAAGAAAAAAGAACCATTAGCTTGGTACGTTGCTCATTTGAAAAAAAATCAGCCCCTGCATTCATGCTTCATAAAAACAGCCATTTGCTCAAACGTAGCGTCGTTGATGATGAAGGAAATCGAGTGTCACGACTACAAAATATAAAAATCTGGCCCCGCCAGGTCGCTCTCTGCGATCCCTGTCTCGGTGTCAAATTTTACATCAAAATCTGCAGCCATTTTCGGGAAATCCGCAACAACAGACACAAACACACCCTTCATTTACAATACAAATAACTTAACCATTGCAATACGCCTACATCAATCGAGATATACTAATAATCAAAACGAAAATCCTATTTCTGATTAAAATTTGAATTCAACGCTCCTTTGACAGGCAGGACAGCTTTGCCTTAAATGTCATGGGAATACACAGCCTTATTAATATGTGAATAGGTAGAGGACGAAAAAGGTTTTACACTGCCAATGCTAAATTCTCGAGACAATACCTTCAGACAAAGTAGTGGATAATGTCAAAACAGTATCATATCTTAGCTATGCTTTCAAAATAAATGTACAGCTACGAATGTGGGGGATTGATTTGTTTATCAAAACAAAATATTTGCAGACCAGCTCATCACACTTGGATTGTTAATGGGTGTTGCATGAACTGACTAAGGAAATTCACTTAGCATCAAACTTCGTTTAAAAACTAAAAACAAAACAAATATATCGAATATCTTCCTAATTGCACAAAGAGTTAAAACAAATTTATTGAATAATTTCCTTACACAAAGCAGCCACTACTACTACTACTATTACTACTATTACTACTACTATTACTATTACTACTACTACTATTACTATTATTACTATTACAGCTATTAATACCATTACTATTACTATTATTACTATTACAGTTATTAATACCATTACTATTACTATTATTACTATTACTACTACTACTACCACTACTACTACTACTACTGCTAACATTACTACTACTATTACTACTACTACTATTACTATTACTACTGCTACCACTACTACTACTACTGCTAACATTACTACTACTATTACTACTACTACTACTATTACTATTACTATTATTACGACTACTACTACTACTACCACCACTACTACTACTACTACTACTACTACTACTACTACTACTACTAACAATACTACTACTACTAATACTAATAATACTAATATAAAAATAATACTACTACAACAACCACTAC
>RDPX01000246.1:1105647-1123063 GCA_003991215.1 Morbakka virulenta
TACTATTACTACTACTACTATTATTATTATTACTACTACTACTACTACCACCACTACTACTACTACTACTACTACCACTACTACTACTACTACTACTACTACTACTACTACTACTACTACTACTACTACTACTACTACTACTACTAACACTACTACTATTACTATTACTAAGACTACTGATCTTCCTTGTAATGCTACATCTACACTGAACTAACAATAATTAAAACGAAAAAAGTACAATACAAACAACACTGCCTGCAAAAACAGGAACTAGTGAACAATTATAAAACACAAACTAATAAAAATATCCCAATACCAGGTCATTCGATAATTTTTCGCAAGAAAAATACGGTAATAAATAAATATGTAAAAGTAAACATGTGAACACAATAAAACACTATGCAATATTAGGAAAAAGTAGCACTTTCTAACGATGTGAAGCATAGTGCTTTGTATGGGTTCTCTACATTAGTATTTTGTCTATTTAATAATACCCCCCATACATCAACACATATATATACATACGTACGTGCATACGTACATACATACATACGTGAATACGTACATACATACATACGTACATACATACGTACATACATACATACATACATACATACATACATACATACATACATACATACATACATACATACATAAACAGCAGCATGTCAAACGTACAAAACCCCCTTCTTTATTAACTATTTCGAAAAGTTGGGCTTTTCCGACAAGAAAAACTGACGTCAATGAACGCACACTATCAAGTTTCTCTTACATGCATGGATACTAAATAAATACTGAGCAGAGCACAATTGTTAATATTGCGGCCAACCGTCCAAGCCAAATATGCATAACTATGACAAGTAGGAAGCAAGTGGCTTAAGGGCTTCTGTCAAATTCCTTGACGGAATCGGAGTGAGAACTTATACCATTATCCGTTCTTTTGGAGTAAAAAAGCAAACATGATTTTAATGAAACATTCATTCTGGTTGTGAAAAGTTCAATTGGAAAAAACACAACTAAATTGATTATGACGAGAAAAAAAAAAAGACTTTTTAAGTGAACTTGTCGGAAATTGCAGTGGATACAAATCCCTGACGGATGTGAATAGTGTGTATTAATAGAAATGCTAATATTAAACCATTGGCCAAAAAATGAGTTTCTTCGGTGGTTAGACCAAAAATACGCGGGCACATGCACACCACAAACCCATGCACACCACAAGACCTGCAGCTTCCATTTGATCCAGGTCAACTAAAAGTCAGCATAACTTTTGATCAAAACGGGAAAACATACAATTAAGCAAATGCTATCTCGCTTATTTGAATTACAGTGTTTCCTATCTCTGACGGCCTAAATATGCGTCAGAAATATTTAGGAAAGAGGTAAGAAGACTATTTGGATGTCTGCATATCTCTTACACGAGGTAAAACACGACAACGGATACCCTGAATGCTGTATGTGTACCCATGTAATGCTATACATTATATCAGTGTGTAAGAACTATAGAAATAAGGCCATTCCATGAAATCAATTACGAGAATTCTCTAATTCTTTAAGACCTGACTTAATTATTATTTGCAAATACATTACTAAATGTTTCAAGATATATTAAAGAAATAATTCAGTTATTTAATTCTGAATCTACAGGCATTGGGGTCAGCACAGCTACTACCAATACTACCAGTATTCGAACAGGTGCGCCACAGTCACTCTCTTAAGTCGGTATTCCTATTCAAAGGATGTACCTTCAGCGAAATGTCTTCTTAAATAGGTAATCCTAATCTGGAGCGCCCTTAATCAAATTAATAAGGAACTTGATTAATGTAACACAAGTTTAAATGCTTTAAATATTAAGCATCGTTGTATGCTATATGATTGCTACCTATTCTTAATACACTGGGTACAAATGTCATGTTTTGCTAAACGAACAAAATAAACACTTCGATACGGATACCAATTAAGCTGATATCATATTTCGCCGTTTGCAAACTTCTAAGTTGAGCCATCTTCTAAAACAGTTTCCAAACCAGATTTCTCTTTTTGTTTGCATTCTAAACTAAGGAGGCCATTGTAGTGGGAAAATGACAGGGGGTAATCTCTCCCAAAGGAAACAAGCTTCACTTTCTCGTACGATAAAAACAATGAAAACAAGGTAAACAGTCAAAAAAGGCTCATAGGAATGGTACCTTTTTCGTAGTTAATAATGACGTGGTAAAAGACCAAATAAATAAATTTGATAAATCTCAGAAGGTGGTAGCCACGATGAAAAATAAGTACCGTTCTGTTTGTTTCACGTTGTACTTAGAGTGTTCAAATCTGAGGTCCTATGGGTTGGACTACCTGGAAATACCTTTTAACTAATGTTGTATTAAATAATTTCAAGTACACTGGTTGACTGGAATTTTTGTCACCCGCTGGAGTTCCATTAGCATTACCGTAATGGCAACATAGGCAACACCAAAAATTAGGAATCTACAATATAATAATAAGGGCATAGAAAAAAGGACGATGCTTTTGTCTGTATCATATGTTTGACAGATAGCGAGGAAACAAAGAAAATGAGATTTGATAAAAATCTCCACAATTAATAACCCTCCGGGTAACCAGCCGGACTCCAAAAATCCTAAATTTGAAAAAAAGTAGTTAATATTTCTTTATATACAAAAAGAATATATTCAAATTTGTATCTGTCATATTTCCAAGGACGTTTGAGTGTGTTGTTAATTGCTAATGAAGAATGGAAATGAAATCATGAAGTGTCCATTTTTTTCAGAACGATAGTCGTGTTCACAATACCCAAGTAAACAAGCCGTTTCCAGCTTGCGACCAGATCTTCATTTAAGCTTAATCAAGCTCAGGTAAGGTGACTGTTTATCAAGCAAGGGCCTTGGCCATATTTCCACCGGAGTCAAGAACTGATAGCTCTCCTAAAACCAGGTAAGGGCGACCTTTTACTACATCATAAGTCCTCTTCTTTAACGGTTGTGTTACTAACGAATACAAGTACATGACATTTCAAATTGCCACCGCCAGTCAACCGACAGCATCCAAAATCCTGCAAATTCCCACAAAGGCGCTCCAAAACATAAAACATTGTACTAGGTATTGCTCCAGCCCATCGACTTAAACGTCTCAAAAGCTACTTACCTGAAGGCAACGGAAGCGGCTGCATATTTACGCCATTGCTAAAGACCTCTCTGGGCAAATCCCCTTGAAATCTATTGCCTGTCTAAGCATTTACGGCAGGGCTGTTAGTACCAGATGTCCTTGGGTCGGTACAATTAACACTTGGGCTTGGCGGGCACGAAGAATTCGCACTGTTTGAAGTAAAGCTTGCAGTCATTGACTGACTCCGAGAAGAACTACTTTCTGTTCGTGACGTCGAACTGTGCGATGCAGCCGAATCACTATGATTTGGGCTCAGGGTCCCTGAGCTTTGGTTTCTGTCATGTAGGGAAGTTCCGTTTAAGTCCAAATTGGTATTTTTTACTACATCGGTTACATTATGCTTCATGACGTAAGGATAACCTGGAGGAGATTCCCTACTTATTTTTTCATCACTCAAGCTATCTTCGAGAGTTCCATTTGTTCTATAATAAAACAAAAACCCAAAGAAAATCAAAATAATACTGTCATATATCAACTATCAACTTGCCTAATTATTCTATAAATCGCAGGAATTGTAACTGAAATCAAGTGTGTGAAAGAATACAATTCTGCAAAATAAACAAATAACTATCAACAAATGTTTCAGTAATATTGTACAGAAAGCAGTACACGTCATAACGCCCTTTCAAACACGTCAATTCGATGCCAATTAAAAAACTATAAAACTACCATTACCATTTTCATCACATCATTATCACCTGTCACATTAGCAAAACAATCATCACTGTCCATCAATGTGATAACCATTCCCCCCCACACCTTAAACAATATCAATACCTTTTAAACTACAGTAAGAAACATCATTATATCATTATCTTTATCATGGAGCAACACAGCTGATGTAATCATCAATATTATCAGGAATCATCATAACCAACATCACCATTATCAGAGGCAGTTTCATCACTGGCAGCACTTCAGTCATTATTTTTGACAGTGCTGTCACCACTGTAAAAAACTGGGGCAAAATGGACTATACTGTCGCGTGATTTATTGATCTCCGACATGGTTTGATCTAAAGCATTGTTTCGATATGTTATATTATTGCCATGTACACTCTTGAAAGCCAGAAGCGTTTATGGTTTAATTATTGCATCTTTAACTTTATCAATATCATAATTCTAACTGCTTTCAGCCTAAGCAACATTTCATTATTTAATATTATTAACGTTTTTATTATTACTATTAATATTATCATTATGTTACGTTTATAATATAGCTTAAGATGTANAACCAACATCACCATTATCAGAGGCAGTTTCATCACTGGCAGCACTTCAGTCATTATTTTTGACAGTGCTGTCACCACTGTAAAAAACTGGGGCAAAATGGACTATACTGTCGCGTGATTTATTGATCTCCGACATGGTTTGATCTAAAGCATTGTTTCGATATGTTATATTATTGCCATGTACACTCTTGAAAGCCAGAAGCGTTTATGGTTTAATTATTGCATCTTTAACTTTATCAATATCATAATTCTAACTGCTTTCAGCCTAAGCAACATTTCATTATTTAATATTATTAACGTTTATAATATAGCTTAAGATGTAGTATTGCTGGCTGTTTACGCCAAAAATCAACCCACTACCTGTAGCCTCAGATTTTTAACACATAGCGAAGAATTTTTGCCGTCCCTAGTAGGAATCCTTTCTGTAGTGTTTCCAAAATAATGTTCGGGCTGATGCTATTTAGCCAGTCCTTGAAGCTCTTTGAAATGGTGCCAAGCGTTCCAATGGTGATTGAGATGACTTTGGTGTTATTACAATCCCAGATTCTCGTCACTTCCCATTTCAAATCCTGATATTTGGTAAATTTTTTCATTCTCTTTCATCTGGGTCCTTGTGTTAAATGGGTGTGCAACATCAATGATCAAGCAAGATCTTGTTTGTTTGTTCAGGATTAGAATCCCCCGGCTGATTACGTTTTTGTTCGTTATCAGTTTGTATTTGAAAATCTTCGGCTGATCGTTCTCTGTCACTCGTTCCGGGGTATGCTCATACCACTTTTCACAGTGCGTCACATTATTACGTTTGCATAGTTCCCAGTGAATAACTTTGGCAACATCATGCCCCCATTCTTTGTATAGTTTCCTCACGTGCCAACAAAGTCTAAAAATGGGGCTCGTTTCTGTTTTGTCAATCTGAAACTGAACCGTTTTGGTTCTCAAAACCTTCTTCTGGGCAGCCATCATCAACCCTTTACAAAATACGTGTTAAGTAGCCCAAACCTAAGACCCGGGCGGTTGATAAATAAACTGACGAACTTTAGCTGCTAAGCGACATACAGGAAATTTGCATATGGTGATTTCTTAATGAACAAGCCTCTTTTCCAACAGCATACCATCTTATTAACAGGTACATGTGATCAAAACAAGTAGCTTTAAAAACAAAATGGTACCAACAGCTTAGATGACCTACACGACTAGTTTGGCACGTCTAAATTATTCATGAAAAACGTATATTACTTTTTCAATAAAACTTCTGTGACTGTATGAGCGTCAATTCGAATCTTATTGCAATGGATAAACATGTTACATTCATGCTCAATATGTATTGGTTAAAGAAACGTACCGTGAATAAACTATAAGGAGAGAATGATAAACACTCTGAAAGTCTGAACAAGCTCTAATTTAAAAAAATCACTGGTTTCTTTCTTGTTATTAAGAAAAGTAGATGTCGTAAACTATGTTCAGGTTACCTACACAGTGGGCGCTTTAAAGAGCAAGAACTGCTGAAACGTATTACAGGTTTGTGTATTATATACAACCAAGTGAAACGTCAAGGGTACTGTAAAGACAAGGCATGTCCGGATTTCAACCCTTGATTTCCTTTTTTCAAAAACTATTTCCGTTAGGTTGTTTGCATTTGTGTAACGTCATCAGCTAAGTGAGGCAAATATTACGTGCGATAGGAAATGTTCCACAAGTCCAAAGGTGAAGGCTGCGGGAAAATAATTTTACTTCACTGGTCTTTGATGAATAAAATCAAATTACAATATGGTTTGAATATTCATGTGTCCGTTGCAAATTCTGAAAATATAAACGGTCTAACTATACTTTAAGCTTGTACTTGAAAAGTTGTCACATTACCTAGCTTCGATATGTTTTTGCGTTAGGATGGGGTCTCCAGGTGAATTCGTCATTTTCGTACATTGGTTACCATTCTCATTTATGTCGTCATCGAGGCCAAGTGTGCTATACCTGCAAAAAGGGAAATTATAGCCAGTTAACAATGTAAACAATTAAAAAAAAATCACCCCACAAAACGAGTAACAGAAAAATGGTTCACTATGCAATACAAATGTGCAATGTGCCTTTACATTATAATTATGAATAATGTCGGACTGAAGCTTAAGCACCAGTGACAATTTCCTTTATATCAGGTTGCTTCTAGTTTAATTAGATAACAAGGATCTGTCTTAGGATACTTGCAATGCATGATAACACTGACTTTTTAAAGGCTCATATTCTCCTTGTTACACCTATAACATTCTGGAACTGTTTCGACCGTTCAAATATTCAGTACCCCCAGCAATTACAATTGGAAAAACCTACTGATTTCTCTGGCAATGTTTTAATAACTAGTCAGTTGTACTTGTCTTTTGTCTTTCATGTTCTTACCCGCTGGTAAATTGAAACATTACAAGCATTGTTAGTTTCCGAAAGAAACCAGAGATTTATCCATTACATCATACTTAAATTGAACATAGAAATTAATGCTATGAACAATGGCAGAAGAGCATTGCCCATTGACGGGCGGAGAATAAGGTTTGCCTTTGTAACTAAGACTAGCTACATATTTTTCAGTACCAATCCGAAGCCATTCCTTAGATTCAGTTTCATCAAGGGAAACTGATTTTTAAAGACTAAGCAGTATCACCAAGAAATTAAAGAAATCCATGCAAAAAGGCCTGATCAATGATATGACTTGTCAACAAGATGTCAACAGTTGTCTTACCTTCTACAGTGACAACAACATGATCAAATGATACAGGAGGAGCTAAATGAGGCATTACAATGCTCATGAACATCAGTTAAAATGCGTTCTAAAAGAAAAGTTTGTCCTGAGTCCGAATCGGGAAATCTTTTTGAAGTAACGTCTCCATGTCTCTCGGAAGCTCGCCAGGTCTCAGTAGAAGTAGGGCTCTTTAGTTTTAATACCGAAGAATTACCTTTGTGAGCTGTCTTCTTCCCAATTTTCATCCTCACTCGATCCATCGACATCAACATAAAGCACTTCAAATTCAATTTCACCATAAACACGGGAGAGGACCTTTACAGCTTCTGAATGCTTTGCGTTTTGCAGGTCTTTGTTGTTTACGGACAAAATTGCATCACCAACAAATAACTGTCCACATCGTTCTGCAGGCATATCTGCGTGGATCTCCGAAATAAGAATGGGTACACCATGCTCCTTTCCTCCCTAAAAATAAATGTAACAAAGTTTATCACGCCAAGGAAAGAGAGACAGTAACTTCTTAGAGAGGTCTTATCGAGATAATATACACAGCACGTTTAAATTCTAAAGATTCGAATAAGATGGCTCCAATAACTTTGCAAAACAACTTTTCCCTAAAGGCAACGTACAGATAATCGCCCAGTGATATAATGTACTTATGTGTTACATTTAAGCACACTAGCCACTAAGT
This sequence comes from Morbakka virulenta, assembly GCA_003991215.1. Lineage (NCBI taxonomy): Eukaryota > Metazoa > Cnidaria > Cubozoa > Carybdeida > Carukiidae > Morbakka > Morbakka virulenta. The sequence continues at coordinate 1,113,466 of RDPX01000246.1, forward strand.
CGTGCCACTTCTACTTAGCCACTACCAAGTATCATACTGGTTTCTCCGTCCTAGGCAGCTCTCTTTACGTAGTCCTCTGGTCACTAATGCCCACGTAAACCTATAACATCCAGTACCTCAGTGGTTTTCTTCTCACTGTTGGTCCCTACACGAGGTCTACCCAAGCAGATCCACTCTTGGTACAGTGTTAGTACCAGTGGAAACCAGACCAGTCATTTCATTGAGTACAATTCTTCGGTTGTGGCTCTGTCCCATTCTATATATCAAAGTTTCTCATGCATAATCTTGTTTCTTTTTCATGAATGGAGACAATGCTGTAACCAATGCTTGGGGCGGGAAATCTATCATTTTCACGATTAATGTCTCTAAGTCGTTCTCATCTAAACTATTTTTCAGTATCCAATCAATTATAGAGCATTTGTGAAACTTTGGATCGATTGCTGGTGTCTACTATCACTGGACGCCGTTCGTGATACATTAAAATACTACTGATGACATATAGTCTTTTGCTATATAACATTTTTCACCAATTTGTATGAAGAGAATGGCTGAAAAATCGGTTCCATACCCATAATATATCGCAAAAGAAAACGTCAACTGCTATGCTGGCTCTTACCGAATCGTCATAACGAACCTCTTGATCCGACAAAAATATATCTGGAAAAGCTCAACGTCTGAGCATTAGTCGGTACCTGCCCTTGGTTTTAAATGCCCCCAAAAGTTGTGGCGATGCTGTTTCAAAGCCAATTGAAGTGCACACCCGTAATACAAGAAGAAGTTAATGGCTGTCATGGGCGTATAAAAAATACCTGTATTTTAAAGGTCAGTTACCGGGCAAAACAGCAGTCTGCAAGAGTACTTTCTATTTGTTTTTGCTAACTGAAATTCAATGGCGAAGCGTAACGTAAATGAGGTGAAAATATTTTATGTCACGTTGATCTCAAGAGCGTGTGAAGTAGCGAACTTTTATGAAAGCCGCAAGTCATACACAGGTCTGGCGTGTCAAATGACTTCAAATGGATAGAGAGTGAGTGTGGATAATCATTTTAAAGGACTGTTACCATTTATTCCCTTTACAGAAAATTAAACAATTAAAATTTTTATTTCTTTAAATAGATTCTGACTTCAGTTAATGTAAGGATTCCATTGCATTGTAAATTAACTATGTCTCTACGAACGTTTTCGACACAATTACAGTATTCAATATTTTGGAACCCCTACTTTGAAAAAAAATAAAGAGTTACGTAGGTTTAAAAACGTAAATGCATCCAATGTGCTCAGCACAATTTCGATTGAATATGGAAGGCATCTTGCGACAAAACAACTCATTTTATTACCCTACGTTCTGTATCATTGTAAGAAATTTCCTATAGTGTCAAACTTCACCTTTCATTCGCACCCTCTGGTCAACACTACAAATAGTGGGGTACGAAGACTATTTTGTATAGTGTTCAAACCTCGATCACAAATACCGATAAAAATGTACAATAAATTTCTACTTAGAAAAACATGTGCTTCAGATTAACTAGCTGCTACATCAGTGATATATCAAGTGAATACCATGCCTGTTGGTTTGGGACTTCATGGGAATGCATTTCATAGCTTATGTTTTATTAGGTGTCGAAATAAAATTAAAACACCTTTGTTTATTTCATTTTAACTCGTTGGTCTTAATCAGCACAATAAAATGGTAATTTTAGATAAGGGTGTTTCTGATGACAGAATACACAATAAAGGAAAGCAAGGTGTTTGGTAAATGTGCGGGAATCCCACGTATAATTACATTTACATTGTTTAAGCATAAGAAACAGCTGTTTTAAAAGATAATGAAACGTGTTGCGCTAAATATCAACGTGTCTGACAACAGCATAGCCTGTTCTTTCAATAATCCTCGTAATGCATATCAGTACTCTCTCATAAGTGTTAACATTTTTTGTGCATGTGTACCAAAAGAGTGTGTCATCTTATTCAAAACATAACAATTATTGGGATGGTACCACAAGGATCAGCTTTGTCACTTCAAAAACAGCCGATTTCTCAGTTTTGGTTATTTTACCATCCGTGTATGTATTAAATTGCTTGCGATATACAACACACAACAAGTGGAATACAAGTAAAGTGGAATAATCAAATAACAAAACTCTTTAATATCACACTTTTCTTTTACAGACGTAGCTCCATATGCGTGGAAATGGAAGGAATATCTAAGGGTAGGCATTTGTGAAACGACGAGCATAATCAATCACAGATCGTGTTTCAAAAAACAATTCCGTTGAGTAAATACTTTCGCCAAAAACAATCACGATTCTCACATGTGCTACACTGAACATACCTGGGGAACAAAATCAAAGTTCCATTTCCTTTTCTTTGCATTTTTAATTTACTTAATATTTATATGAAAGAATCACAGCAAACTACTCATGCAGTTTGGATTTGTATGTTATGTGGCTAATACTATGTATTTATTTTAGTCCTCTTACTTTCAAAAGCCTTGAGCCTACAGAATGGCCATTGTCAGGATGTCCAAATTAAGTGCAAGCTGCATAAGTTCTGAGCATCTGCATTTTACTGATAAATTTATAACTAATAAGTATAACAATATAAACACGAGTAGCACTATGAGGTGAAAACTTATACGAGGTAAAATGCGATTTGGAAGAACATCAGCAAATACAACCAGTTGAAATGGGCTATCAAGGTTTCATTCTGGCAGCCTTACCATTTTACTTTATACAAGAAATAGAAACAAAACCCACTAACCGTTATGGAAATGCCTAATCCTTCAGTTCGATCTCTGTGTAACCGCACTATTCTTGGCTCACCAATACCACGTTTTTTTCTGGCAGCAATTACTGCATTATCTTCAACTTCAACCTGCGGTGGAGGAGGAGCCGGGGGAGTCTCGTGTGGTTTTTTACGTCCACGACACGCCCGAATGACCGTTTTATGACGATGAAGGTGAATCTCCGCCTCTATTTGATTCCATAATGCATCGTGCTCACTTCCACGCATATCTCTTCCCAGTAGTTGTATTTGCTGGATCCTATATAAAAATTGTAATTTTTACACTAAAAACTAAACAACAAAACTATGGGGAAAAAACTCCACAACAACAGTGCCTGACAGCATAGGTTCATGATTTATTTACGACAAGACACTAATAACAAAGTAAAATTAAAAACAATAAATAACAAAGTTAAGTTCATAACTTAATAATGACAATAGTACAGTCAAACAAGTGCTGTTGGAACTCTGAGACCTGACAATGTTGTAGGTCCAGTCAAGCCATCACCAATTAAAGACACTAGTTCACCACCTGAACAGTAACTACGACGATAAACAGGGCTATGGAAACCTAGAGAACCTTTCAAATCTTTAGTTAAACTTTATGAGATGGTGATTTCCTGAGGAAAAATAATCCTCACAGCATCTGCCATGAGTTGACAGTCTACTCTCTTATTACTACGTAAATCTTACATCAATTTTGTTCTTGTATTATATTCAGTAAACCAGTGAGGAGGAGTATCATGTATTATTTCCGTATTTTAGTATTGAAATTGTTAAGAGAATCGAGACATCAACTCGACTTCCTTCTTATTGTTTAACTTTTAAAGTTTGATGTAAATAAAGAAGGAGTTCGAAGTACATAAGGACTTCGCTGGTACGGGCACAAATCAAGACGTGATGCAGATTATGTAGGAAGGAGGGTACTGAGTTATGAAGTACCCGGCAGAAGGCGAAGAGAGAGGCCGAGGAAAAGATGGAAGAACGTGGTTGACAGAGATATGGCGGCTGTTGGTCCGAGGGATGCTGATGTGACGAACAGAACTAGTTGGAGACGGCTGTTCCGCTGTGGCGAACCCTAACGGGATATAGCCGAAAGCCAAAGAAGAAGAGAAAGAAGGAGTTTGACGTGTAGTTGTCTTGCCTAGAAGTTATTCTCTTAAGTATACTTGTATATAGACAAAACATCAGTGCAAAAATGTCAGCATACTATTACGAAAAAAAACTTTAGCCTTCCAACTAACTCATTCATGCTGGTGTTTCACTGCATTGACTTTTGATTCGTGTTTTTTTTCTCAGCTTCTATTAGGTGAAAACAAACACACAAATTTTATTACCTTTTTCACGTTAGCAACAGAATAACTTTCAAACAGATTAGGAAAACACTGTGGCAACTAAGTTTAGAATCAATATCCAACCCTCTTAATAACAAACATTTTTTAAATGCTGGGGTGCATGTGATATAACTTTTAAAATGTTCATCAACTCTGCTCTTAAACAGGTCATAAAAGTTAATTCGTCGTATGAAGTAACACAAATAAGAAAATGTTGACTAAGAAGAAGCAACAAAAACAACACATAATCTTGTTCAGCAAGTAGCAAGTAGTAAGCAGTAATAAGTTAGCAGTAAAAAGCAAGCACCAACAGTAAGAACAAGTATGTCTTGACTTGGTATTACCGCCTTCATAAAATAATTCAAGATTTATCTCTGATCAAAGAAGCACTGATTTTGTTTCATAGGGGTCAGTATATCAGCTTGATTGTCAGGAATGTGCTGCTATCTAAATAAGTGAAACAAAATAACCGCAAGACATATAAGGCAGATAAAAGCTATGTAACACTAAAAAACCTAGAATGAACAACTAAAACGAGTAACTCTGGAAAGGACTGCTGGAGATAAAATTACAACTTTGATTAAGGACATAAGAAGTCGGTGGACTTAAGAAAAGCTTGAAAACGGAAACCAACTGGCAGCCAGCCTAATAAAAGCAAATGGAGATCATGGTTACCCTTTTTAACCACCTAATACCTAAAACCCAATATAGCGCGAAAACAGAAGAAGTAAAGCCACATACACCACTAAACTACCAAAACGGCAACATATTACACTGAATCCAAGGACGCACGGAACAGGTAAATTTCCGAATATAACCACAAAACACACACTGAAATATCTCACAATAAAAATACCAAATACATATCCATACATCATGCTTGATGACGTAAGCAGTTTTTTCCAAAGCACCGTGGGAAGCTTTGATTAAAACCAGGGCAAACATGACATTCAAAACCTATTTACTATTTCATATAGAAGTATATCTTTAAGATACTATTATAAAAATGCTTTACTTGATGCTGATACAGCCAAGAACAACATGAACAATAAGTGGCATCCTTAATTTTTGCAAATGACATACATATTACAGAAATCTAATCATATCTACTGTGGAAATAGAGTGCAATAACAAAAAGGGAGGTCTAAGGGGCAAAAGACTGTTTACGACGAAAACATAATGGGCCGAAAAGGTTACAGAGCGCGTCGACTGATGGCACAAAAATAAAAACAAACAAAAAACAAAGATTAATCACGAGGAGGGCAGAAATAAAAGTGTAAGGTGGTTCAAATGTCAGGTTGAAAAAATATTTTTACAAAAGCACCGGGATGAGAAAAAGTAACAGAAGCGGCGGCGGTAACAAATATGATTACAATACAAAGAACATGATGGGCGTGAATGCAAAAACAGGACGTACATGGGAAAAATCAATCAAAGAACTGGACAAACATATAGAGCGGAGGAATATTTAAAGGTGGAAGTAATAGTGTAAGCCTGTAAGATGCAGCTTTGAGACTGCCAAGGGGCGAAAAACAACAACCGCTGTTAAGTCAACAAAAATGGTTGTTTAGTATGAAGTGGCGACAGAAAACAAGCAGGCCATCCAAAAGTTCAGGAATACACTTGAAAAACAGGCAACTGTTAAAGGAAAAAGTCGGTGGCTAAAAACAAAACAAAGGTCAAAATGTCCTAAAATTAGTTCATGATTCGAAAAATTTTCAATTATTTTGGTCGCTGTCTTCATTTTGCAGTAAAGCTTAATGTGGATAAAGAACATAAGCATTTTTTTTATATTCCTAATCTTCTAAATTTCCAATCCAGCAGAGAAAAGACAGTTGAAAAAATAAAATTGAAGGAGATGATTTGTAAATAAAGGGGAAAACAAGTAGAGCTTTCAATGCAAAAATGACCTTTTTAAGATCACAGTGCAAAAAAAACTCGGCTTGTAAGCCATAATGCCATGAAAGTCACGGGCACTCGTTCGAATCTAGTTCGGTGAAACTTTAATCGTACACTTTAACTCTTTGCCATGTTAATAGTTAAAATAGTTGTCAAAAACTTTCTGTTTTATGACGCTCTTTGGTACGCTGTATCTTACAGAAATGGCTGCCATAGCGTAGCGGGGTTAGGATGGGGAAAGGGCAGCCATTAAAGGGAAAAACGGTGATAAAAAGGCACAAATACATTGCTAAAGTAACAAAAATGACAAGTTAGGCTGAAATACAAGAAAGATTTGGGTAAAATGGACATGGTTCAAAGACAAATTTAAACGACAAGAAAAAAAAAGGAAAAATAACAATAGTACAGAGGACAGGCGCAAAAATGGCATGGTGGTAGTTACAAGTCAACCATGTAAGCGAGAGTAAAATAATCAAAAGCTTAAGCTACTCAGCCTTTAGGCGACTGAGTCATTAAACAACTGGTTTTCAATTGCAATTACGTCCATTCTAATAGAAGGCATTTCGACTGGCACTCGTCCAGCCTAATAAGCCTGGCTGGGGAATATAAGCAGATAATTTTTTATCAATGACGAAAACAAATTACACTGTCGAAAACAACTGAGGATCAGGTAAGAGTGTTATGTCCACAAAGCAGCGGTAATGACATGTAGAAATAACCAGATTTATGCATTTTGAGTAGAACGCCGGCTCTGCTTATGACTCAAAACTGCATAATCTCGAAAGTAAAAAATTTTAATTTGCTTTGATCCAGCTGGACAAAAAAAATAGCATTTCTGGAAATTAATAGTTGAAAATTCAAATTTTACGTCTGCAACAAATATCGAGCTCAACATAGCAAAACAAGACATTCAACGACTCAAGACAGGTTATTCAATAAAAATCACTACAAACATAATATCAACATATCTATGCTTTCTCATACACACATGCACATTAACGTCCAACAACCACACCCCAAGTAGTAATGCTGTAAAACTCTTCCACTACAACACTCAACAAATCTTGAATTTTTTAATACTTCCATTCTTACCGATTCTGAAAGTACCAACTCGGCGACACGAAATCAAACCGTAACAAAATCAAAGTATTAAAAACTACAAGTGAGAAGATTAAAACCCTAACTTAACAAAGGTATTTAAACCTTAACTAATCTAAATAATAGTAACTCATAAAAGCGCAGACTTCTGTTTAAATCAAGCTATGTCAGAACGTAATAAAATAATTTGATAGCAATCACTGCAAAAAAAGTTATTCTGAAAAAATTATGCTGAAGGAAAATCTGTGACTGTAGTACTTTTTCGTGTGGTATCCATTCTCACCACAGTATCCGATTTGCATTTAAACGGGTGCGCGACAATGGCACCTGTGAATTTATGAGAACTTGTAATACTAACCACATCATTATTGAGATCGGGATTTTTGGGCTACTAAGTGCCCTGTCAAGCTCCATGAGCCTTTAGTTGGTTAAGCCAGACAGGTATGCTCTATGATCAATATGCTTTTTTACCACTGCACATAAGAGATGCAGGGAAAGTAAAATGAAACAACGGTTGAACGACTAAATTATATATCACACAAATCCAAACAGAATGTACTGTTTATAATGTAATACTCGTAAAATAAATTCAGTTCAAAGTTTAACCAAATGGTAAATAATAGTAAAATTTTAAAAAATTGAAAAATATAATACAAAGAACCCACAGACCTTCCTGCCAACTCCTTGTCAAGGTACTTTGCAGCTAACCTTGCACCATACACCTCTCCTTGAAGCTGAAAAATATATCTGCGAAGATCTTCATTTTCCTTTTTAGATTGTGCTCTTTCTGTTTCTAGCATGGCTTCACGTGTTGCATCCTTGCGAAATTGGCAAAGCTCAGATTCCTACAAATACAAGCAGCAAAAGTAAAATTCTGGTTCCGATGACTCATTTACACAATGGAAAGTTATTGATCTGAATAAAAATATTCCTAAGGCAAAATGCCACTCCCATGGTAAATTATGATACCAGGGCAAATAGAAATCCGAAGGTAAACAGTAACACTATAGTAAATCGTGATCCTAAGGTAAATGATGGTTCTGTGGTGACTAAAAAACTGTTTGTACTTAATTTCAGTTTAGTTTTACTTTCTTTTCGTATGGTGATCTCCTAACTTTAAGTGGACTTAATATATTTGCATTTTGCCAGAGTAAGATTCCTGTTCATTCTTTTCAATTATGCTTATGGGGCATTTTTAGCCTTTAAACTATTCAAAGACCTTAAGGGTATGCAATCTACAGATGTTATATCCATACATATTTAAGGTAACCATACCAATTTGTTCTTAATTGCCTCGGAATCTGGTGTGGATACACCCATCAAAATCTGTTATTATTAAGGTAGGGGCCAAGCTTAGTTATATCTGTAAAATTCGGCACAAAACACGCAAATAGATAAGCTACTACGATTCCTCAGAATAAAAAAATTTTCGTAAAAAATATAAGGTAATCATACCAATTTGTTCTTGATTGCCTCAGAATCTGGTGTAGATCCACCGGAAGAGTGAAGCTGAAGCTGTACTGCATGCAGTTGCAACAGAGTGTTTTTAAGTTCCTTTTCTAAGACAACTGCTTTTGCATTGGATTCTACAACATCTTCTCTAAGTGCAACCAATTCTGCCTGGAAAAAAACAACATTTATATGCAAAAAACCCTTGAAATGACAGGTGGTGGCACTTCAAAATGCTTTTAGGAAACTAAGCTTGCTTATCTTATTGTCCTAATGTTGGGTCGGATGACGTGTAATAAGTGAGGTCACACCTCCAAGGTTAATTTCTGTAGTCAGCTTGTCATAGTCAAAGTGCATGGCTCTCATAAGGCAATTAATAGCTGCAGTGTTATCACTACAATTTGAGAGGGAAAAGAGATAGTGGTACTGATCCTCGTCTGCTCTTCAACAGGGTACAAATGAATGCTAAAAACATCAGGATAGGCTGAACTTTGGCTGGCACCCATTTTCCAGCATATCAGCTTTTGATGGGACCTCTTCCGTTACTCTCACCGAAAAACAAAAATGATTTTGTCATAAATAAATTTCTTTGCACGATAGCCACTATACACAGTCAAGAATTTGAGCGGAAAATTCCAGTGAAGCAAATCGAATGATGCACTAACTACTACTTCTAAATTTTCTTGCACGGACATAACAGATGCTCCACATATCAGCAATGTCTCTCGACCCAGTGTGGTGGAATGCAATGGTGGTGGTAACTTAAGTAAAAATAGTATTATTGGCAGCGACAGTAGTAGTAGTAGTAGTAGTAGTAGTAGTAGTAGTAGTAGTAGTAGTAGTAGTAGTAGTAGTAGTAGTAGTAGTAGTAGTAGTAGTAGTAGTAGTAGTAGTAGTAGTAGTAGTAGTAGTAGTAGTAGTAGTAGTAGTAGTAGTAGTAGAAAGTAGTAGTAGTAGTAGTAGTAGTAGTAGTATTAGTAGTAGTAGGAGTATTAGTAGTAGTAGTAGTAGTAGTAGTAGTAGTAGTAATAGTA
>RDPX01000246.1:1123072-1152815 GCA_003991215.1 Morbakka virulenta
AATAGTAATAATAAGAATGAAAACAGTAGGAATAGTAGAAGTAAGAGTAGTAGTAGTAGTAGTAGTAGTAGTAGTAGTATTAGTAGTAGTAGTAGTAGTAGTAGTAGTAGTAGTAGTAGTAGTAGTAGTAGTAGTAGTAGTAGTAGTAGTAGTAGTAGTAGTAGTAGTAGTAATAGTAGTAGTAGTAGTAGTAGTAGTAGTAGTAGTAGTAGTAGTAGTAGTAGTGTTACTAGTAGAAAGAGCAGTAGCAGTAGTGTCACTTTCAGTAGTGGTAAATCTCTCAATCCAATTTTCTTAACGTCATTGGCAATAGCTCCCCAACAGATGGACACCAATGACATTGACAAATTTTCAACACTACATGATATCTAATATGTATTCAACATTTAGGCACTGAGTTGTTGTGCTAGAGCATAAAAAAGATCAGTGTATTTCGGTCAATGGTTGACAGAACAGTCATAATAAATGAAAAAACCCCGAGAATTCTATACATGAAAAACCTGCCTGAACCAAAAAACGGTTTCAAAATTAATCTCTCTGAAAATACGTCCTTTGAAAGGAAAGCAACTGAACCAAATTTACACAAGCAAGCCAGCTCGTTATTCAAAATGCAATATGACTTTAAACAGTCAATAAAATACTACTTTATTCACCAACTTAAAAGAAAAAATAACTTTTAATTGTAAATTCTATGAAGTGTCACTATTCTAACATTTTAGCTTAAATATCACCCCAATAAGTACAAAAGCATGGAGAAAGAAAGAGATGGTATACGTATATATATATATATATATATATATATATATATATATATATATATGTGGTAAAAAAAAGGTAAAAAAAACGAAAAATAAGAACTGTGATTGTAACTAATAGTTTCACGATATTTCGATCATCAGGCAATCATCAGATCATCAGCCAATCATCAGGTAATAATTTACCTTACATATATATTGCTCTGTTATATGCATTGAGCACTTTTTGATACGAATACACAAAATTACACAAATACATATATATATATATATATATATATAATATAACGCATGTGACGATATCAATTATAATAGGTCACTAGAGAATCTGTCTGGTATTAGTGCAATGTGGTCTGCCATGTCTGATAACAATACCTCAGATTCCTGTTAAGCCTGGTTGAAATGCGTAAGTAGCAAGCATGCACATCGACGATTTTTATTTCATAACATGTGGCAAGCAAACGCAAGTATAACATAAATTAATTTTAAGCTTGTGTCGTGTTGTCCACCCAAGTTCTGCCCAAAGCTTTTCAAGAAAAAAAACCACAAAAAGTTCTGAAATCTGCGTCTTCATTTCCGTCACCAGTGTGAACCTGGCTTTACTTATATATTACAAAAAAATACGGTTTTTTTTCAGCTTTATAAACTTTTTAATCAAAAGAATAGAATCTGAAGTACAACATCACAAATTTACCCGCGTCAAATCCACGAAGTTATAACATTCACAAAGAACCTTTAAACATTTGTTCATATATATTTCATCTAAAAAAAGGGGTATACTTCCCTTTCTGAATACAAGGAACAAACATGGTCAAATACATACATGGAGCTTATCATTTAACTTGTAAATAAACACTGTAAACATAGCTTTTTTTGAGGCACTTAACAACTTAATGAATGAAAATGTGGTCAACAAAAGATCTATTTCAAGGTTCGTGTGGTTAAAGCCAGGTTCATATAACTCCTTTTTAAACAAGGATTTCAAACAGAATTTACTAATAATTCCTGTCATTCAAGGGTATTATAAAATGGAAAACACTGATCCTTCCGTTCACTCAACTTTCGATGTAAACAAAAAAAAAATGATGCAAAATAAGTACATTGTCTGAATATCAGTATTAATAAAATGTCTTCTTTTCAAAATACTTTTTATCTTCAACTCAACTAAAAGGTATGTTAAAAATTTGCGTAAAAACTGCTATAATAAATTAAAACAAATTGAAGTGAAAAAAACCCCAGAAAACCCCCCCAATTATTTCAGTAATTTAAAAAAAATCATAAACTCATTGCAAACTGTCATTCTACTGTGTAACAGATAAATAGCAATGGACAGTTTCGTTGAAGTAAACTTTGCTCTGCTAAAATGAATGAATGAATTTTCGGGTTGAATGCATACATAAAAAACTCATGAGTCGTTAAATAAATCAAGCTCTGTGGTGGTGTGAGTATTGCCGCTTGAGTCACAGTTTTTAAGTGTTTTACTTTCACGTTTTTCATAATTGACTTCGATTAGAGCCTTTTGCTTTTTCACTCGCGCAAAACTTTATTGCGGGTAAGACATTGTACTCCTCGTTTATCTTTCCATTTTAATCGATAGTGTACCTCAACCACTCTGAAACTGAAACAGTTGTAAGTTCTAACTTTCATTTTTCAGCAAATGTAACTGAAAAGTTGTGCGAGTTATAGACTTTTCTTGCTGTTGTATAGTATATTAGGTTGCTACTTCTTCGAAGGCTTACTTTCTTGCATTTTTATCTTAAATGCTGAAAAAATATTTGTTTCTTCTTAAAGGGGTTCTTTTCATCTTCATCAGATAGTGCGAGTACCCTTGAATTACCCTTTTTCTGTAATCCCACTCTTAAGATTTTAGCTGTAATTTTCTGTTGTTAACCGTGCTTGAACTGTACAAATGTTGCATAAACATAACGAACGTCTTGTACAAACATACTCAGTATATCTTTCCTAGAAAAATGGTCATTCAGGTCGATTCATGTTTCACTGTGTAGTGTCATATAAAGTATGCACACACTTTTTCACAATGTCTGAACGACGGTTGACTGAATTGATGGGAAAAACGATAAAAAACCCCAAAACCCAAAAAACAAAGCAATGACTTCACAGATAAAGTGAAACTGGGTCCAAAAGATTTTTCTTCAATATATTATTAACAGGTGTCAGACACAGAATAGTATCAAAACTATTACCTTTTTAACGTATTGTCTTGTTTCATGAAAAAGTCCATGCGACCATAGAAATTACTCTTTTATTACTAAATACTTAAGTATCAAGGCACCAGCACTTTTCATAAACACTATGAACAATGACTGCTAATAATGACGTCAGAGTTACATTCCTTCAAACAAGAATAGTATTTCAAAAACTGTATTTAAATATACATTTCTCTCTGACGCTCAGCAACATCATGCAATCAAAAGAAAACATGTAAAAGTAAAAGATATTTCCCCCTTACATAATTGTACGGGTTTATAAACATAATGTAACAATGACATACAGTGGAAGCGTTTTGTGAGTAAATGAAATAAAAGATTATATACAAAAACAAATTTCGTTGTCCAAGAATCAATCTGAAAGTAAGGTATGCACATTAGATTATTATAATAAAAGCTCACAGCACAAAATATCTGTTAAGTGCAGTTTGTGATCAGGTAATGTTGCCATGGCTTCTTTTTCGAGTCCTGTATATATATTTATGTGTGTATCTGTATGTGCATGTGTATACCATTCTAACTTCTTATAGTGCATTATTCCGAGTCAGGTACACAAGAGCTAACAGAATAAAAAATTCCCATACATTCTCTATTTAACTGCATCATCAGTGCATCAAGATATGATAACTCTTACTCACCAGATTGGACTTTTTTTATATAATGTACCTATACCTTTACATATCTATACATATCTGACACAAAAATATAGCACTATTTTATAATTCTGGCTTTCTTACTGATTAGTACCATGGCAAATAAGATCTTTACTTTCTAACAGCACACTGATCGCAATGGAAATTCTCTGACACAGGAATCAAAATGATATCTACTGTGAACTTTTCTACAAAAGATGGTGTAACAAAAGTGAAAGTCAATTTTATTTATTTATGATGCCATATCATGACAGTCATTATTGCTTGGATCTTAAAGTGTTTGCAGACTTTCAACATTATGACTACTCATGGTTTAAAAGCCCAAATGTTTTTAGGCAAGGATCTTTTACCACTGTTCTTTAAGATTGGTATACAGGTGATGTTTCCAGCAAAGAGGCAAACAGAAATTCTCAATTAAAAAAGTTTGCCAAGGTTGTGAAGCACAAGTATAATATACCAAAAACATAAAAAACAAAAAAGTTTTCAAGGATCAAGGTCATTTATCAAATCAGCAAACAACGTCGTAATATCTCCTCCTCCTCAGGTGCCGTGTCCTCGCAGAACGTTGGCGGTCATGCTTTTCCACAGGTTCCTGTTCTTTGCTGTCCTCAGTAGTTGCACTTCACTCGTGTTGGTGTACTCTGCTATGCTCTTCATATATGTCCTTCTTGGTCTGCCTCTTCCTCTCATTCCCTGCACTTTCCCCGTCAGCGCCAGTTCTTCAAGGCCTTCTTTCCTTATCACGTGTCCTAGGAAGGAGAGCTGTCTCTTCCTGATGGTGAGTAGGAGGTGCTTTTTGTACCCTGCACGTCTGAGGACTTCGGCATTCGTCACCCGTTCTGTCCAAGAGATTCGTAACATACGTCGAAGCATCCACATTTCTGTTGCCTCCAGAGACTTCTCTAGTGCTGGTGTTAGTGTCCAGCATTCGCAGCCATATGTTAGTACCGGGATGATGTAGCAGTTCATAATTTGAATTCTGGTGCCCATGGAAAGTGATCTGCACTTCATTAGCTTTANATGTGTGTACCATTCTAACTTCTTATAGTGCATTATTCCGAGTCAGGTACACAAGAGCTAACAGAATAAAAAATTCCCATACATTCTCTATTTAACTGCATCATCAGTGCATCAAGATATGATAACTCTTACTCACCAGATTGGACTTTTTTTATATAATGTACCTATACCTTTACATATCTATACATATCTGACACAAAAATATAGCACTATTTTATAATTCTGGCTTTCTTACTGATTAGTACCATGGCAAATAAGATCTTTACTTTCTAACAGCACACTGATCGCAATGGAAATTCTCTGACACAGGAATCAAAATGATATCTACTGTGAACTTTTCTACAAAAGATGGTGTAACAAAAGTGAAAGTCAATTTTATTTATTTATGATGCCATATCATGACAGTCATTATTGCTTGGATCTTAAAGTGTTTGCAGACTTTCAACATTATGACTACTCATGGTTTAAAAGCCCAAATGTTTTTAGGCAAGGATCTTTTACCACTGTTCTTTAAGATTGGTATACAGGTGATGTTTCCAGCAAAGAGGCAAACAGAAATTCTCAATTAAAAAAGTTTGCCAAGGTTGTGAAGCACAAGTATAATATACCAAAAACATAAAAAACAAAAAAGTTTTCAAGGATCAAGGTCATTTATCAAATCAGCAAACAACGTCGTAATATCACACACTCTAATAAGAGAAAACTCCATAAGCTGTCAAATACTTTGCAACTTTACCTCGCCACAGGTAAAACTTTTATAATGAAGCAATATATACTTCTACACAGTTGAATTGAAAACTGTAGGCAAGATGTGATGCAACCTACCCTACTTGGTAAAGACAGGAATTCACAAAACAGACTTCAAGATTAGGAGTATAAAATGTGTTTGGAAAAAAATACACCCAGCCATTTTAGTCACCCATGTTAGTTGAAAATAGTATAAAGTAAGTTCCTGTGAAAGAAAATAGAAATGTTATGTATGAGTGAGCAGGTCAAGTAAATAACACCAATGGGCGAATATGAGCTGAAAACAATTTCACAAATACATTGGTTAGTGCAGTATCTATCTCTATTTAAAAAAAGGTGGGATTGAAGAAAGGGAATCCAAGAAGAAACATGAAGAAATAATCATGGTGGAAAAGAAGAATAAAGAATTCAGTTAAAGAAAAAAGAAAACACAAAAACAAAGAAAAAAAGAACAGAGGTCACTAGGAATTATCAAAACTTGGAAAGGGTATATCAAATTAACTAAAAATGGATGATTGTTGTGATTGAAGAGGTTAAGTAAATACTACAGATAAATACAGCAAAACTGATAAGATGAAACCAAGATACATGCTAGGTGAGATGAAAATCAACCATCTTTTATTCATGGATGACCTGTAGATGTTTGTCAAGAACACAATTAAAATTGATAATCACATTGATGACACAAATTAAAAGCTGTGACATTGGAATGTACTTTGGGATAAAGAAGCAGTGTATTACACTTATGTAAAGAAGGATATTAGTCAAGCATGAAGATATAAGGAGAACCAATGGAGAAAGGATTAAAGAAGTTGGAAAGCATAGAAATACCTTGTTATATCAGAGCTTGACAAAAAAGGAGAAAACAAAATAAGTTTTCCAAAAAGAATACTTGTGATGAGTACATTTTATTACTAAATCAAAATTGAATGCTAAGAACAAAATAATGGCAGTAAACACCTGGACTGTGTCATGAGATATGGAGCAAGAAAATTAAATGGAATAAGAATGAGATTCAAGACATTATTAGAAAAACAAGAAAGGTTATGATATGACAACAAGCAGGGAGCTTTGTTTAAGAGGTAATGTTGCCAGAGTACAAATTTCAAGAAAGGGAAGTGGGAGAGGTTTAATAAATTGTGAAAGTTGTGTAAAGGTAGAGGAAAATAACCTGAACTGGTATAAAAAGAACAGCAGAGCCATAATCCTGAGAAAAGTTGGGGAAACCAGCATAGTTAATATTGAGGAAGTAATGGCACCAAATATATATAAGTCTGGAAGCAAAGAAAGGGAGTATAAATGGAATCAGAAAGTGATGCATGGACAGTTTGTAAAGAAGAAAGGAAGGATTGAATTTGAATAAACCATGGCAATATTGTATTCTGGTTCAGATGAACAACATCACATGGGTGTAGGAATCATGTTGAGCCCTGAGACTAGGAAATGTCTCATCAAGTGGAATGCAGTGAATGAAAGGATCATAAGTGCTAGATTCAACTCAAAATATGTAAAAACCACCATCATTCAGATCTACAGCCCTACAAATGATGCAGATGAAGAGGAAGGGTGATTTCTATGAACAATTGCAGAAAGAGATTGAGTCAACACCAAAGCATGACATGCTGATCCTTATGGGAGACACAAATGCCAAAGTGGGTTGTAACAATAAAATCCATGAGAAAGTTTTAGGTAAGGAAGGCTCAGGCATTATGAATGAGAATGGTGAAAGACTTATTGAGTTATGTGAGAAAATGATCTAGTGATTGGAGGCACATTCTTCAAGCACAAGAACATTCACAAATACACATGGACCTCACCAAACAACAGAGACAAAAACCAAATTGATCACTTCATCATCAATGGCAGATATAGGAGGTCTCTCACTGATGTACGAGCCATGAGGGTTGCAGATGCTGGAACTGACCATAACCTTGTGGTCAGCAAAGTGAAGCTTAGGCTTTCAATACACAAACTCAAAAACACCAAGAGAAGGGCAACATTCAACAATGGAATTTTGAAGCAAAAAATGGAAATAGCCATGAAAGAGGCAAATACATAAAATGAATGGAAAGATTTCATCACAATCTACACAGAGACAGCTGAAAACATCCTGAGTAGGAAAAGGAAGGAGCATAAGGAGTGGATAAGCAGTGAAACTTGGAAAGCTGTAGACAAAAGGAAGCAAATGAAAAATGAGATGAACTGTGCAAGATCAGAGAGAATATGTGCTATCAAACAACAGAAGTATAATGAGATTGACAAGAGTGTAAAGAAAATGGTCAAAACAGATAAATGTAAGAATCAGAGCATGCAGCAAAACACAATGACATAGGAACTCTGTACAGGATTACTAAGCTATTGTGCAACAAGAAAAAGCAATCAGCGAATGATGTGAGAGGCAAAACTGGTAAACTACTCATTTAAGATGGTCAGATACTTCAAAGGTGATAAGAAGAACACTTTGAAGAAGTATTAAATATTGAGGAAATAAACATGTTCCCCGTCACAGAAGAGGAAGTGAAGATAGCAGCAAAAAAATGAAGCGCAATAAAGCAGCAGGAGTAGATAACATCGGTAGAGAAATGCTTAAAAGCTGGGAGCAAGATCACATATAAGAGATTACTGCACATGTTTGTGATAGTGAGTGAGAATATCAATATGCCAGGTGAATGTAAGAAATCAGTGATAGCTAAACTTCCTAATAAAGGTGACCTTACTAAATCTGGCAATAGCAGAGGAACATCCCTGCTCCCCATAACCAATAAAGTCTTCTGCAGTTATTTTAGAAAGAATCAGGAAAGGAGTACAAGAAAAACTGAGAAATGGCCAGGCAGCATATAGAAAAGGACACAGAACAGCTGAGCAGATTTTCATACTTCAAAATATTGTTGAGCAGTACATTGAGTGGCAAGAATCACTGTACATTAACTTTTCTGACTTCCATAAAGCTTTTGATTGCATTGACAGAGAAAAACTCTGGAAGATTTTGAAGTTTCACAGAATTCCAGATCTCTTCATAGAAATCACAAAGGAAATGTACAGAGGAAGTAGTAGTTGCATTATTTACAATGGGCAGACATCAGTGGTTCTCTGTAAAAACTGGAGTTTGACAAGGATGTATGGCTTCCATCTCATTATTGCTGTAGATTAGATCATGAGGAAAGCAACAATGGCAAAGAACACAGGAATAAGATGGAAGTTTACCACCCAGCTTGAAGATTTAGACTAAGCAGACCATATCACCCTCCTATTCAACAACCACCAACAAGTACAGGAGAA
Source organism: Morbakka virulenta (assembly GCA_003991215.1). Classification (NCBI taxonomy): domain Eukaryota; kingdom Metazoa; phylum Cnidaria; class Cubozoa; order Carybdeida; family Carukiidae; genus Morbakka; species Morbakka virulenta. The sequence goes on from RDPX01000246.1 coordinate 1,131,755, forward strand.
AACTGAAAAGTTATGTAAATATGCTGAAAACATCAGTCTCAAAATCAACACAAACAAGACCAAGGTGTTGAGATTAAATCACAAGGAAAAGTGCCCAATCAAGATCAATGGTAAAAAGGTTGAAGATGTGGACAACTTCACATACCTTGGTCCCATAATAAACAAAACAGGAGGATCCACTGAAGCTATCAAACATTGGCTGAGTCTAGCAAGAAATGTGTTTACCATGCTTAACCAACTCTTGAAGTCAAACGAATACAGTAGTAAGACCAAGATTTGAGTATATAACAGCAACGTAATGTCTGTGCTACTCTATGGAGGAGAGATGCGGAAACTAAATGAAAATTGTGTCACCAGGTTGGAAATATTTCAGAGAAAATGTCTGAAAAGGATTCTCTGTATCTTCTGGCCCCCAAAAAATCACAAATAACAAGATCTAGTCCAGTAGGAGAGATCATAAGGTGCAGGAGATGGAGATGGATTGAACATACTCTAAGAAAGCCACAAAATGATAGCTGCAGAGCAGCTTTAATATGGACACCAGAGGGAAAAAGAAAGAGAGGACACCTGTGAACAACATGGCAGAGGAGTGTGAAAGCAAAAATAAATGACCTGGGATGGCAAACATGGAACAAAGTTGGGAACATAGCAAAAGATACAGATAGAGGGCAGAGGATCCTGTCAAGCCTTATGAGCTGCCCATGGCTCAAAGAGGATAAGAAAGTAAGTAATGAAAATGATGATGTGACAACATTGGTTGATATGTCCTCTGATAACAGTGTGGTAAAGGAGATGTAGCAAAAGATGATCACTGAAATCCACATTTCCCTGAAGGTGTGGTTGAAAATAAAAAGGATAAGAATTAACAAATTATCGGGCTTCCATTACTACCACTCAGTGTAGTAATCTGATTGATGCAACACAATGAGACATTGTAATTGTAACTAAAAAAGAATAGGCACTTAAAATAATAGATATAACCATCCCTTGTGAAAGCAGAGTGAAATAGTTGGAGATGATAAATTGGAAAAGTACCAGGTGATAAAAGAGGAAATTGGAAGGTTGTGAGATATTAATAGTCAGTGTAATACCAGTGCTAATTGGAGCATTAGCATTAGTGTCATATCATTTTAAGAAGCATTTGAAAAAGAATAAACCAACCACTACATTGTAGGCTGATGTAGTAATCTTGTACATACCATACCACCTGATGTGAATGTAACCAACAAGGAGCAGGAAAAAAATCATAAACTACAGATCTTAAGAGAGATATAAAAAAGATTTGGAATGTATCAACCACGGTCATCCCAATTGCCATTGGTGTCTTTGGCATTGTAACAAGCAGAACTAAACAGTTCCTAAAGGGAAATAGGTGGAACAATAAGAATTGAGGTGATTCAAAAATCTCTACTGGGCACAGTGAGAATCGTCCAGTTCTTGATAGCTAAAAAACTAAATGTTACCTGATATCTTGGACCTTAACAGCAAATGTTAATCCATTTGTGCTTAAGAAGGGTCGGCTGAAAGTAGACAGTACAATATAAGCAGAAATGAGAAAGGTAAGAACTCATACCAAAAATGATGGTATTAATAGCAGTGTAGAGATATTCCAAGGCAGGGATAGCTAATTGGATCATTTCATTCATGTGGCAAGACCCGATATTGTTGCTCCCTGATATGGAGAAGATATCATAAGACAATTGTTTGAATACTGGTATGTCTTCATAGGGGTTACACAGAGTGTACAATAAAGAACAGGTTATAAACAGGAAAATTGGAAAAGTTATGGGGTTTAAGTATATTAAGGTGATATCCTGTAGTGGATAATGCACTTAAAGCAACAGGCAACAAGGCTGGGACAATGGCTAAAAAATAGGGATCAATATCAGAGCAGGATGATTGAAAGAAAAACAACTTCTTTGAAACACCAAGGATTCTAAGAATGGTGCTTAAATGTTAAGGAGAAAAAATGACCCAAACTTATGGCATAATTCCTTGTGTTTTCTGGTGGAAACATCATGACAGGTGTTTTACCTTTGCATGCAAAATCCATTACACCCTCTGATTTTTGCATTGTGGGCTCATTCTGGAATTGAGCACATTGTTCAATATTAACTACTATTGTGTCTTACTAACCATGAGACTAAAGGCTTTAATAGGGTCAACGACATTAACTAAATTGACATTAACTAAATTGACATTAACTAAATTCTACTATTATCTGTTATTTCCTCCCATTAGTTAATAAAATGGTAAATTAATGCTCATACAAAAGTTTTTGTAACCAGATTAAGAAACTTACATTCTGGCTGTTAACTGGCTGTGACAATCAAGGTCTATTCTTACATTTATTTCCTCTAGCCATGATATTCAGCAAAGCAATGTCTTTGTAACCATCAACATTCTAAATCAATTATAATACTTAATAAGGCTGTCCAAAATTAGGCCTGGTTATGCATTATAACAGTTAATACAAGAATAATTAATTGTATTGACCAAGCAACTTCTCTGGCTTGGCAGTATGCAGAGAAAAAAACAACACAAAACAACATTGGGATAAATAAACAATGTTGACATAAATAACAAATCCTGCACTACTCTGCCACCTGTCTGGAAATTTTGACTGGAAAAAAAGCAATCAAAATTAAAAGCTGAATTGAAAGTGTGCTTGTTTTGTGAGGATAAAAATGGGCCCAGAATAAACTTTTAAAACCTTTTGATTTCACTGAATATTACATAAGGTAGAAATAATATGTAATTATATGCTAACAGGAATAAGTCTGGGTCAGTTTTAGTCTGGGTGGTGACAGCTGCAGTAGTTTCACTGTCAGCTCAAACCCTAGTGAGCTGTATTCTGAAGCAAAAGTAATTAAAAAATGGATTGGTAAAAAGCAATCAATATTTTTGTTTGTATCTGAAATAATCAAAATATTTACACCCATAGTCATCAAAATAATTTTAAAATTACTGCTGAAACAACTGACAACATGTCAATCATTTATCCTATGTCCTCGCTTGTAGTTTCCCACTCAATAAAGAATGTAGAAAAAAACAACTCTCTGCTGCAAACTGAAACCCAGATATTTTTGTCTTAAATGCATGCTGAGCTATTATTAACTTGTCTATTCTTTTCAGTCACAATGACAATAAAAAAGTAACATGGCATTATCCATCACATAAGTATTGTTTCAAACAGAATGTGAATTTCAGTCAGGAAAAGAACATGATTCATAATTCAGCCAGACTCACATCAGTCCTTAGATTCAATTAAAAACAATTAAAAACAGTCATAACACCAATGCTGAAAATTACAGGTAAAAAGGTCAAACCATCTCTATGGATTTAACTTTATCAGTGTAAAAAGTAGTGGTTTGAAACACTATCCCAGTGACAAGCAAGCAACAACAATAAATGAACAACTAATGATCAGGTTGAGAGAACTACCAGATGATAAATAGTGGAATTTTTTACTGCCATTCACTTTCTCTTTTAAATTCAGTTCTTTTGAGTGATATTTCTTATTTTCTGTAAATCTTATTTCAAACTGCTAAAATTGTGCAAAGTTTTCCGTTAGACTGGAAATTTTGTATACATTGTGTGAACCTTTTTCAAAGTGTCTAGGTTTTCATAATGATTTTATCTCCAATTCAGTCTAGTTGTGAGAGCATGAAGCTCCAAAGCTCTAGATGCACAATTTTCCCCTAAGTTATGTACATTTCAGTTTAAATGTAACTCTCATTCTCCCTACACTTACCCAGCTTCAATGCAGTCTCCAAGAGTTATTTTCTCTCACCAGAATAACTGGTATTAGGTCACTGCCTTTGATGATAAAAGGCCACTTGATTCAGGTTTAAACTTAAACAAAATTATGGAAAGTTTGCATGGGATTTGGATCTTCATGCTATATGACACAACCCATTGCAACTCTGAATAAGTCAAGTAGCTTGGCTAAAAATGAGAATTTCTTTAAACTCAGCAAAATCTGCATTAGCCACAAAACTATACTTTCTCAAAGTTAATAATAATATTAAATAATTGTTTGAATGTTCTTCCATTAATTCCCTCAACATCTAAAAAATCATAAATCATATGACATCAATCTAGAAGATGGCAAAAAATAAGAAAAAATGACAAATACATGGTTCTCCTCACCTTCAAAATCATGCCTGGAAAATGTGAGGTTAAAAGTCACCTAATAATAAATTTTTAATATTTTATACACCTGTGTTTTGGGAATACAAGTGAATAGAATACATATTGTGGACTAAGTTATTCACACCTTTTGATAAAAACTGATAACACAGAATATACTTTTGTTCATTCTTTAGTGCTAATTATGGTAAATGCTTTCCACATTTACACAGTGAGCATAAACTGGCCTTCGGGAATTACACTGGCTGAGTACTACCCAAGGGAAGTAGATGGTCACTGATGCTTGAACCATGGATTAGTCTAGTTAGTCATTTAATTACCAATTTCACTGTAGCTCAAACAATATACATTATAAATACATCTTCTTCTCAGCTCACTTTGGTTAATGGAGATACAATTCTCAAAAGAAACAAGGGTTGAATTCTAAAGTGTTATGAAAATATGTATAGGAAGTGTTGTTATGGGTTCCTCCTGAAAAAGTGTATGACTAAAAAATACAAAAGAACTTTGAATTTTAAACAGCTCTGAAAAATTTAAAAACAAATTACTGTGCAGTATTTTTCAACTTTAATTAAATAACAACAAAAAATATGCCTACAAATAAGCTTGTGTGTGGCTTCTAAACATACAGAACTCTGTAATAGTTTGACAAATTTTAGTGAAAAATTAATTAAACCCTCAAAAGAGGTAGGGTCATTAAGAATTTTAAATCCTAACCTTTACTGACTGTACTTCCTAGACTGAATGTTTAAACTGAGAATGAACAATAATAAAACAAGATTGTCATTTCTGCAGCAATGATTAAAGGATAGTCCTAACTTGCATATACAAGTCTGAAGGTGGCACTAATAGGTTGCAAAATGGGGCTGCTCCTGTTATACTAAGCAGCAGTCTACATAGATGTTCAAATTGACCCAAACAATATATTATTCAAGAGAGTACATTACTGTAACAAAGTGTCTACAATAGTGAATTTGGGTTGGGGTGCCCTAAAGGATCGGGTTATGACACTTTATGGATTACAGGTATTTGTTTTATTATCCATATAAAGCTTTAAAGCAAACTTGAAAATTCTAATATTTACTACAATAATATTTTTTACACATTTGATAAGCTCAAAATAAATAGTTCACTTGTCTTTTCATCACATCTTAAGTCATAGGTCATACCAATGTTTTTATTTTCACATGCAACTTAAATGAAGTCCAAAGCTACCTCCAAGGCATAAAATGTTATATATATATATATATATATAAATGAGAGAGAGAGAGAGAGAGAGAGAGAGAGAAATGGTTGATGTGAATAGCTGTTAGTAATACTATTATTGGTGGTGGTGGTGGTGGTGATAGTGGTGGTGCTACTACTACTACTACTACCACCCCTACTCCTGCTACTATCACTACTACTACCACCCCTAATCCTGCTACTATTACTACTACTACTATTACTACTACTACTATTACTACTACTACTATTACTACCACCCCTACTCCTGCTACTATCACTACTACTACCACCCCTAATCCTGCTACTATTACTACTACTACTATTACTACTACTACTATTACTACTACTACTATTACTACCACCCCTACTCCTGCTACTATCACTACTACTACCACCCCTAATCCTGCTACTATTACTACTACTACTATTACTACTACTACTATTACTACTACTACTATTACTACCACCCCTACTCCTGCTGCTATTACTACTACTACCACCCCTAATCCTGCTACTATTACTACTACTATTACTGCTACCTTCACAGTCACTCCTTTTGTTTCAACAAGAGCTACTACTATAAAAGTTCTTGATTCTATGGGCTCAATGGAGGCTACTGACGACTCAACATGACAAATATCCTACATCAATACATACTAATATATCTGTCAACTTTTTTAGGAATTATGATATCTGAGGAGTGAGCATATTGAGTATGAAGTTAATGTCAGAAACAAAACTAAATAGAAATGATATACTGAAATACATATTAATTGTAATATGGAATACATGGGTGAAAACGTTAAAATTTCAAGGAACCCATAGGCATATAAAAGATATATGATAACGATAATGTTGAAAGTTGAACCACAAAATGACAAAATAACATTGAATCATAAATGGCTCAAGATTATTCAGATATTATTCAGATAGAGTAAAATCATGCAAGTATTCGTTGAATAATAGAACTGAAAGCTTCTATTTAACACTAGTTGTCCTTCAATTTTTAAAAAAATGTAAAACAAGCGCATTGCCTGAATTGCGTCTCAAAATCGATTGCATATTTAAGATTCGTGCCTAAAAGGCGATCTGTGGTAGGGCAAGTACAATAAAAAATAGATAACGCTTCAATGCAATTACCCATTAAAACGATATTACACTTTTTGAAACCATTGATTTATTATGGGCAATGGCTCAAAACAAATTATTTGAGAACTTAGTACGAAGCCAGAATAAAGTGGATACAGATCAAGCCTCTGCAACGACAAACACCCAGCATGGGTTGGTAGAATTGTTTACAGGTGTCTCCCCCGTAATCAACTTGTAATTAAACAAATATTTTCTGCCTGAGTACCGAATTGTTTAGAGCTTTTTGCACGTTGAACCATGAAACCGCACTGGCGTTTCTTTAAAGAAAACATTCGAGGTTTGTTGACATGGTAGAGACCTTGGGTTATTCAACGAACAAGTGCTCACACAAATATCCTCATCAAATTTAGATAACTTCGATCCGCAAAGTGAAAATAAATGCTTTGGTGTTCTTACATATGAAAAAACCCAGCACAGAACTTTCGACGACTTTTCGCTGTGTATAGTTAACTAAAATAGCTATCACAGTTTTGCTTTTACTTAAGTATTAACCTATCAGAAAAGATACTCTGGCCAGTAAACCGTAAATCGTTTTTTAATCTTGGCAATTTGATACGAATGCATTTACAGCTGCCAGAATACAATATTTAAAAAATAGTCAGATTCACTAAAAGATCATGACGTACATTTGCTTCCAACTGAAGTTGAAATTATTTCATGCAACCACACGCATGAGATAATACGAATACTTCTCGCTATTTATAGTTCAGGCTTAATTTTTTCAATTCTCGGTTGGCATTAACATCGTTCAGCTTAACTGTATCTAATGCACTGTATAGAACAAGTTTAAACTTAGTCTGTGGTATCCTGTGAATTGAATTTGAAATCCACATAATCTTTACAATAAAATCATTTCATTTTCTATGGCCCTGCAAGAGAGCAATAAAATAAGCCTGTTAAGAAAAGACAACTCAATCGATATATTTCACCAACTTTATTTTACAGTTGACGAGCTTTCTCGACAGTCAAAATTACTAGAATGACACTTCCTACTTTGTTTCCCATAATGTAGTTTAACAACAGTATGAGGTCTTTTTTTTAATAGAGCAAAAGACTCATAAAACTTCAGGAAACGAATGTTCACTTACCTCCAATTTAGCATTTGCTTGAAAGATAGTCTGAGACTTGTGGGCTAGCTGTGCAAATGCTGATGAAAGTGCAGTCATTTTTTGTCTACCTTCATATGTCACTTCAGACTGGTCTGGATCAACATCTCCTAATAATAAATCCAAATCAACAAATGCTTTATCAAATTCCTTTTCTAGTAAATCTAACCAGCGGAACATTGTCACCGCGACCGCCATCTTCTCTAGCCGCGATGACTTGACTTCAAGGAGCCACGCACAAAAGTTTCTTCCCGCGTTAAGAGTGCAATCCTGATTTGCGTTTTCCGTTCCAATTGCCACACACAGTCACACTGGGGGTCGGGTTCTCAAGCGTCCGTTTCCAAAATGATAATCTCCTTATGTGTTCCACCTATCCTTCTTCCTATTACGTTGGCGCAAGATGAGAACCGGAAACGACCTTCGACAAATAAGCCCATGTTTAAACTGGCAATGAGAACACCTGCGTTATTTAGAGTAGAAAAAAGCAAGAAAGTTTGTCTGAAAATTCTTGACAACATGTGAAAACTTATAAATTAATTTTCTAAAGAAATACTATGAGGCTAAGAACCACTTTTATGTTGTTATTCAACTCTTTAATTTGAACAAGTACAATGCAAGTTATTTTAATGGTCAACAGACCTTGCCATCTGCTCAATGGTAAAAAGTTTCTGTTTAGAGCATTTTCCGAAATGAACCTTATCCTTCAGAAATTGTCTGTCAATATTAAAAAAAGATACCATTTTCAACCAACATTTTTATCGAAGTATATTTGACGCTTATATCAACAAACAATTTTTGTATAGGTATAAAGGATAAGTATATATATACATTTTAATGTCTCTCTCTCTCTATATATATATATATATATATCCAGTGTGTTTCCCTATAATGGAATGTTGCTCACACAAGAATTCACAACATTAAATCTTCTTGGTCCTTTCGAATTGCAAATTAAATGGGTTTTTCATTTGTATACTGTAGAGNTTTATGTTGTTATTCAACTCTTTAATTTGAACAAGTACAATGCAAGTTATTTTAATGGTCAACAGACCTTGCCATCTGCTCAATGGTAAAAAGTTTCTGTTTAGAGCATTTTCCGAAATGAACCTTATCCTTCAGAAATTGACTGTCAATATTTAAAAAAGATACCATTTTCAACCAACATTTTTATCGAAGTATATTTGACGCTTATATCAACAAACAATTTTTGTATAGGTATAAAGGATAAGTATATATATACATTTTAATGTCTCTCTCTCTCTATATATATATATATATATATCCAGTGTGTTTCCCTATAATGGAATGTTGCTCACACAAGAATTCACAACATTAAATCTTCTTGGTCCTTTCGAATTGCAAATTAAATGGGTTTTTCATTTGTATACTGTAGAGATCTTTGTAAAGACAACAATTGATAAATATGGGTTGCAGGAAAGTGGATTATAACTAAATCATGTGGCTTCCATATCCATCTGCCTTACGCCCTAAGCAATCAGAGCTACAGTACTCTATCAACTAGATCATTTATACAACTTAATCCTCCATTTGCTTTCGTTGTATTTCTAAATCTTATCATTCGATACGAGATTCTTATCTGAAGTGTAATGTCTGAATGACTAAAATTCCGAGGGGAAATCTCATAGTTTGAACCAAAGTTGTAACAAGTTTTGAGTAATATTCATATTGTATTAATAAAAGACGACCTGAGTGAAACAAAGTGTAATTATCAGAAAATAATAGCCCAATTTTAAAAACCGCTACTTGAGTTTGGTCTTTTACTTTCTTTCTTTTACTCTCAGTCGTTTAGTATATAGGAAATATATTTTGTATTCTGAATTTGTTTGACATATTGTTGGCTGTTATACACAAGTTGTATTTCAACGGTGGCTGTTGTCAGAGTAATGGGAAAATTTCATACAATCCTTTCACGTGGGAATAAATATTAAAAAACATCCCCCAAAAGCCATATTTGTCTGAAATATTTCTATAAGAATTTGCATCGTCATCATTGTTGTCATCGTAATCAACGTCATCATAATAATCATCATCATCAGTAACAAAAGCAGCCGTTAAGGCTAAGCAATGCCTTTCCGCTACTTTCCGTCAATTCTTGAAAGGAAGGCGGCAGTTCTTATCAAGTAATTACAACAAACATGAGTTAAGTGATATGGATTCAAAATACTCTTATGTTCAGTTACAATTTCCCCCTCATTGCAGGCCTCTAGAAGTATTGCATCCACAAATTTTCTACCTTAAAAGTGACAGGTTACTGGGTTTGTTCTTGTTTTTCAGGTCAGAATTCCGGAGAAATAAAACCAATGAAAACAAGCATTACAAAATTAAGAAGAAAATATCCAATAGCATTTAACCAACAAACTACACTTAGCTAACTTTAATATCCAGGTTAGTAAAATATGGAATTCGTTAGATTAAAATAATATTGGTCGACAATACTTTAGTAAGAACTACGTAGTTGTCCCAGTTCCAGGTGGTAAAAATATAAATTGATGCTTGTAAAGATTTTGTAACCCAAGAAGCACTTGTCAAAAAACCTCTTATAATATTTACCATCTGCTTATTTCATGTCATGTTCTTGACCTTATTTCAATTTTGTCTAAGTTAAAGAAAAGTGTATTACTGGGCTCATCAATAAGTTAGGAAAGTGTAGACTTAAATCTAGGGACAGGCAGACTATGGAAATCCGTTTTCGGTACAAGATGGTAAAAAATATTAAACGTATTTTACTGTGCTATTAGTCATAGTCGCTAGTAACCAATTCATGGTGCTCAAGCTTTAATATTTATCTTTAAAACGTATTCTCCTCTAAAATCAAATTCAAAATATGAGTTGGCATTGTGAGTAATTAAGTCAATATATTAACAACTACTGTGAGGACTTAAAAACTGTCTTCCTCAAGATTCGTTTTAGATGCCTTTGAAGCAAGCTCTTTTTACCCTAAAAATGCCAAATTTTCTCTTTAAAGTTTCATGAATAGAAAGTAAAATAAATTACCGACTTTATTATAAAACCCTTTAAACGAAATTGGCAAGTTACTTGACATTCTTCTAAAATAATCTGGCATCAATAAATGTTTCCTAATTTGCTTGTTAGTTTGAAAAGCTCCATCAACATCTCTTTGGAAAAGTCCCATATTTTAAATGAGGAATTACGTCTATTTCATGAAAGATACATCCACATTCAAATTCAAGCAGCCTTTGTTAAATGTCATTTTCTTTCTCTTCTCTTATCCCCCTTTTCTAACTCCATGCGAAGATAAATGGTCACTTGGGTTTTATATATATATATATATATATATATATATATATATATATATATATATATATATATATATATATATATAATCAGATGTATGAGTAAGAAAAACTCTAACTTTACAGTAGTCAAAGTTTCATGTCTTTCACAATCTTCAGCTGTATATATATATATATATTTTTTTTTTCCAAGGCTGGTGTTTTATATTCGGATTGCTTCGTAATTAGAAAAACACGAACCAAAAATATAAACTTGAGAAGTGACTGTATTATATAAGGTAGCTAATCCAATAGATTTATAGAGAGAGATAAGTAGATAGACAGATAGACAGATAGATAGATGAGTGGGTAGAGAGATGGATAGATGTATCTGTGTGTGTGTTTGGGAATGTGTCAGTGTAAACTAACACATTCGCAAACACACACAAATAAACTTATCTACTTTGTGTGACCTGGGATAAACTATGTAACAGTCAAAAGTCTTACCTTGTCATCTTCCTAGAGAAACTCTAGAATTCTGTTTTTCAAGAAATCATTCATTGTCGATTTCTATCCAACATAAACATGTTGTATAACAATAGGTAATATCGCGGTTTTTCACATCGTGCCAATAGTTAAATAAACTCTTGCTTCAGTAACTTAAGCTATAATTGCTAGCTTGCTACTCACCACAAAATCGGAGCGTTGAATACATTGCAACTACTCTACCTGACCCATATTCTAACTCAGATGAGAGTTATACATCTTTTGCTTTTAAAAAATCCAAATATTAAACTTTTTGCTTTTACCAGTAATTATAAACTTAGTTCTCCCAGGGTTATACAGCTTGTTTATCATTATTTTTATCATTTTTGGGTTGTACATTACTTCTCTTACAATTGCCCTGTGCTTGCAATTGTTGATATTTCGCTTTTGCAATCTGGACAGCTTTGCTGGATAGCTGTAACAAATGGTTGTTTATACTATATTCCCAGAGCTCACATTAGCCGTGAAATGACGGAAAATCTATCTTAAACAATGTTCAGAGCATGTTCATTTATATTCTGTACTCACGAAAAATGGAACCCATCAGATTTTTCAATGGTTTCAGCCTTAGAAACTTCTGAACAGTCTCAAACAATTTGAACCATTTGTGCAGTCACTGCAGGTAAAGCAAAATCAATTATGCTCTTCTTACGCTGTCGAGAGCATACGTATAACCATATTCATGTAATTTTCGAGGAGCAGTGATTGGCTCATTCCGTCAAAAATGGCGCAAGGATATTATCTGTCCCTCCATTAGCAGCAATAGTCATATCATAATACACATATAAATCGCCATTTCATTTGAATGCTCAAAATTTAAGTTTCTCCGGTTATATTGATGACGACAGTCCATAAAAACAGTCGTGTATTTAAGTCACGTTTTCGGTTTGAGAAGAACAGCTGGCTAACAATTAACATGAGTAAAAAATCTATATTTTCTGAAATTCAATATGGTGTTTCAAGTATTTCTAAAAAAACATTGCTCTGTGGAATGGCCAGGAAATCAATAAAATGGCTTAGTAAACTTGATGAACATACACTTTACCTATTAATAACCAATGACGTCATTATTCTGCGACGCCAAACTAACAAAAATTATCAAGACCCATACTTTCCATATTCTACTTGTAGCTGTCTCAGTACACTTTTTGTTTCTCAGACCAAACTCATATTTAACTTGCACCATTTATTAATTGTCCATTAGCAAACTAGGATTTTGTGCAAGGTACTACTTATTTATCTGCAAGTGGCAATATTATTATTACTAAAAATTCAATGTCTCGAGATTGATCTTTCTTCTCGGTAATTTTATGTCTGACCATGTACAACAACAGGTTTTATAGGCGATTACACATACTTTCTCCTTTGGATTTAGAAGTCAAGTACAAGCCTTCATATCTGCCCTGTTCCTAACAATGCTGTTTTCTGTGTGTGTTCAATTTCCTTGTACGTCTTACAAATTTTTCAAAGTTTTTTCTGACAACTCCCAACGCTCCTGCCACAATCGGAATCACAGTCACTTGTTTCATCTCCCATAATCTTGTTATTTCATCTTTCAACATTCTGTACTTTTCGATCTTTTCTCTTTCTTTTTCATTTACCCCCACATCTCCTGGTATTGCTACATCAATTATTTTCACTTTCCGTTTGACTTTATCTATCACTTCAATATCCGGCCTTCTTGCTTCGATATGCCTGATGCACTGGATGGTAAAATCGCACAAGATCTTCGACACATCATTTTTCGACACATTAGATATCACGGCAAAATATTTCAACTATGGATGGTAACACATTTAATTCTTTCTGATCCTTCCCATAGAGCTTTAAATTATCCATGAATAACAAGTTATTCAATCCTTCACCACTTTTGAGCCTTCACTCTCCTTAAAATATGACTTAAAGGAATCAAAAATACTACAAATAACAGTGGTGACAAACTGTCTCCTTGGAAGATGACTGATTCTAACGTTTCCCAAAAACTCTCCATTTGCAGATAAATTTACACTCCATTTTACTCATTGACTTTTCAATAAAACTAATTATATTATCTGCGTTATTTGCTAGCTTTTATTATCCACGAATGTGGAATCATATCATAGGCTTTCCTGTAATCGATCCAACAAATAGCCATATTTTTATGTCTTCGCTTACAATCTTTTATGGCAATCTAATCAATGATTATATGATCTTTTGTTTCCCTTCTTTTCTTGCGGCACCCTTTTTGTTCAGGTGGAAGTTTCCCTTCATCCTCAAGGAACTCATACATGTTGTTTGATATTATATCTATCATAAGTTTTCACACCAGTGGGAGACAAGATATAGACCTGTAGTTATCTACGCCAGTCCGATTTTTCGGGTCCTTTTGATACAATACCGTTTTCCCTGTTGTCACCCCCTTTATGATTTCACCTCTGTCAGCAATAAGATCATTCATCTGAGTTGCCATTCTATCATGAAGCAGTTTCAACTGTTTCAACTAATAGCCTTGGACTCCATCAGATCCAGGACTTTACCAACGTGGGACTTTTTTAATTTCTTTGTTTGCATAATTATCATTTCTAATGCATTCTGTTTTTCATTCAGCTCTCTTTCATTCAGGATTTTCATTACTCCTATTAACACAGTTCAGTTGTTGGTAAACTCTTTTTTAATCAGTCTGGAATATTCTGTTTATCCTGAATTGCTTAATTCTTTTTGGTACCGTTTAAGTTGTAAGTTAAATTCTCTATTCCATTATCTCAAGCTTCTGTCTTTCTTTCCATATGGCATGCGTCCTTTTCCTATAACCTCTGACTGGCTTTCCTCCTTCATCGATAGGTCTACTCAAAAGGTAACATTCTATCACAGCTATATTTATTTCTCTATTCCATCCCATTCTAGCAACTGTAGGATGACAACCGGGCCTTGCTCACCCAAAACACACCTGTCCGATAAGGCACCTTCACTCAATTCCGGCCCCATTCACGTCGTTAATTTGCAAATTATATCTATTCATTTTACACTGAAAGAAGTTGGTTGTCACGTCGTTAACATACTGCTTACTGTATTGACACCCACTCCAACTAAAATGCGATCGACAGATACTTCACTACGCTTCGACTTGCAAAAGCATGGTTCAAGTCTACAATGTCCAAAGAGGGGTTTTTAGCTTCTCTATGTCTAATGTATACCAAAGATTAACAAAACTAACAAAGATAAATTCAAAAAAAGCTTGTTGGCAAAGTTTATGCTCACTATGGAAAGCTGTAGTTCTTGTTCAAATCAACATTATATTCTTGGCTCTGATTTTGTTCTCTTTTTGTTTTGTGCCCTGCTTTATAAAACTGGATAATTGTCACAGAAACTATTTTCATTGTAAATTTAAAATATGGATACGCTAAAAACACCGGTTTTAAGGTTTTGTGTGAGTCTGGTGTGTCGTCTCTTCCATATCTAATTGTAACCGGAGATGTATGGTGAAAATTGATCACAGCATAGATATCCTTTTCACAATCTAGATTTGTGATGGGCAAATTTACTGCAAATGTGAAAAGCATGTTAAATATCCTTAGAAAATACTATTACTAAATTTAAAGAAAGATCAAAATTTTAAGCTCGTAGATAAAAATAACGTAAGTTAGAAAAGGGAGAGTATGCACCATGACATTAAGTTTTGCTTTGCTCTTGAAAAAGGTTGTCCAGATGACCCTGATCAGAAGTGATGGACCATGCATTAAAAAAAGAGTCTACTGAATCAATTATTATCATTTTTAAGAACCAGGTCTTTTACAGACATTGATAATCATTTTCCTCCAGTTCAATCTATTTCTTGATTCTTGGACGAAATCAGTGCAGCTTATTCTTTCCTGTACAGTCCAGATGTTCAAACTGCAAAAATATGTAAGTTTGTTGTCATCTGCAGTGAAGTTGTTATTGTTAACAAAGTTAATGAAGCAGCAGGGTTGAGTGGTAACACATTGGGGATGAGGCTTTAGCAATTGAAATAAACGCTGACAGAAATGGATAACAAAATCTGTGATTGGAGAAATTGATCAAGTTATCTCAACAAGGATTTTCTTATAGCGTTAGCGATATCAGTCATGTCACAAAGATAATTCTTAAGATCCTGGTGCCATGATTTTGAAACAGACAGCCTAAAGAACATTGTAAGTAGCCAGATTTGGTGAAGATTTTTGGCATAATGTGGTGTGTGTCTTGTAATGAACACAGAGCTCATTATGAAAAGTGTATCGCTAGATGCTTTATATATCATAGGAAAGCTATTCACAAGTACATTCATAGGAAATGATTTGTAAACCTGTAGACATTGAAGTTTTGCAGAATGGGTGTAAACTTTACATAATTAACAATAAAGGCAGAGGTTGTAAATGAATTGGATCGAAGCTGAGTGAAAAGAGAGTCAAAAGAGGAGTAAAACAAGGTCGTGAAATGTCTTTCGATTTCTTCTATTACCACAGTAAGGTGATCTTGCAAGATTGGTAAAAATTACTCTTGTGGTTGAAGTTGAAAGTATCACAAAACTTCAACACTAATATGGGATGGTGCTAGTTGCTGAATCAAAGAAAGAAACACATACCATTAATCCAAAATAAAGCAAGATCCAAAGCAAAGAAAGATTAAACAGCAGATTTTGTCTTAACAGGAAATCGAGATTACTTTTAACTGGTCACGTAATCAAGGAATGAAATATAAATGAATAGTAGAAATTTTTTCCCAGATCTGACATTTTGCTTTTCCAAATTGCTCTAATTTACAGGTCTTCCACTTTGTCTTTCCACAGCAAGCTAAATTCCTAGTATTCTCCCTTTATTAGGCCTTTTGAAAAAAATATAATCTGGAAGTGGTTTTCTGACGTTGTGTGGTGTAGATATTTAGCTGAGAAGATCTTGTAAAAATACTTTTGTATTTGCAGAAAATCAAATTGGATTGTCTGAGTTAAAATTTTAGTGAAAGAAAATTCCAGTAACAATTATGTTAATTTTGGTTGAGAGCCTTTTTAGCTCGCACTAAAATTGGCCAACAGAACAAGATAGGAAAGTACAAGTCGTATGGGTTTTTATAGAAACCCATGCGACAGAAAACACAGAAAACAAAGAAAGAAAACGCAGAAAATAAAGACAGGTTAAAAAAAGCTGCCATTATGAAAATCACTTGGTTAGATTTTTATTGTTGTGGCGTCTTACCACATAAACGTAATTTTAATTCTAATATTCAAAATTTTATAACTAATCGTTTATTGAAAAAAAAATTAATTATAACAGAAACTAAATGCAAGGTGTAAAAAAAATGAGATGACACCGATCTTGTTGTTCAAAAGTCCTGGTTTGTTTCCTAATGTAAAACGACTAAAACGTATGTGGTACGATAGTTTTCACCTTACCTATTCTTTCTTTTAGGAAGTAGGTAAGTTGAATGCACAAAACGAAGAGTAAAAAAGAATACATACCAAAAGTAACTCCTGATTGAAGTTGAAAGTATCGCAAACATCCAACATTAATATGAGATGGTGCTGGTTCCTGAATCAAAGAAAGAATCAAACACTATGAATCAAAGAAGGAAAAAGCAGTCCGTTCACATATATTACGAAAATCATGAGTTTATGGTTGTGTTCAAAGGGAAAGAGTTCATAGTGTAGACTGCAGATTAAGGGTTTAAAATCAAATGAGTATCTTCTTTAATAAATTGGAAATTTGATCACCAAATATGAAAGAAGGAACAAGAGAATTAAGGCGTGTAATGGGATGGCAAATCCCACTAATATGTGCATGGAGATGTTATTAAAAATAGCATGATAAAATTGCAACTTAAGAAAAATTCTGCATTATGACGTTTATCTAATTCTTGACTACTTAAGAGAAACCTAAGTGAATAAAAGAAGATGGGATGAGTACTCGAAGGAATAGAAATGGCTTCTGATTAAGAAAGGGAAAAATGATATAGACGAGGAAAGTGAATAATCAAAGGGTGCTAAAAATTGTAAATTGGAAGAATGGTTGTTCTAAAAGATTGATGGTTTTTAGCTACCCGGTAACAGAAAAAAGCATAGAATACATATTTATGACGGCAAGGTCAAGGGAAAAGAAGCAGGAGAAAAACGTCCTATTTCTGTGCCTAGCATAAGAAACTGAATTGCAAATACACAAAAATGAAATTCAGATAATGGTACCTGAGGGCACTTAATGATAATGAAAAATAGATTGATTACTATGAAAACGATGGAAAGGATTCGTCAAAATCATCTTATTTGCAATAGGTGTCTTCGCTTATAAATATTGGGTAATAAAAAGTAATGATCTAAAGAGATTAAAAGATTTCAAATTATGGATCTATAGACATACTAAAAAACCCAACAAAAGTATAATACGCCCTGGAAGAGCTGATTAGTTCTGCTGGTTATCTACTGAGCTTAGGTATCTCAAAGACAAGCCAGGATAGTAAATGGGCATTCTTAGTTTTTAATCACATTTGTTTTACAAAATTTCTGTTGAATATTTTTCACAACACTGGAAATCTAGTGATAAATTTATACAATATATATACTGTCTGCAGATTGAGTATAACACTCCCTTACGAAAGTTTGGTTGAGAAATCTATCTGAGATGGAAACCTGTTGTTAGAGTAATGCAATGCTCACTGCGCATGGGTGTTTTGAGCACTCTGGCAGGATCCCACAATAACTCTTTAACCTGTGTTTGCTCCGGCAACATGGCCAGAGAGTTATGTCTCAGAAGCTCTGTGCTGCACTGATGAGCCCACAAAGGGCGAAACAGTACTGTCTGCAGATTGAGTACAATATATATATATATATATATATTATCATTCTTGGACTTAATCTTTATTCTGATTCTTTTTTTTATATCTAACTTTAGAAGCTATAGGAACCATTTTCTCGAAATCATAGACATCATGAAGAAACTAGGAAACCAGTGGAGCTCTAAGTTTTATTCCTCTTTCCACCCCCTTTAATTACTTCTGTTGAAATTGTCCTTACCCCTTCCAGTTCTGAAAAAATACTTCCAACACAAGTTTCTCCAAAATTTATCCCTTTGCAATACACAAAAAAGCCTAACTAGTGTTTTTTCGTTATGTGTCCATCAAACATATTCTCTTATTATTGACGCAAACAGTCTTTGTTGTCTACTTTTGAGTTTGTCCATCTATATTGTTCTTGTTCTTTAGTGTAAACAGCGTTATCTATTTGTAGTTATTCTTTAACTACCTTACCTTGCCTAGTCGTTCTGTTTGGACAAATAACGCTAATTTGCTCTCTCTCTCTCTCTCTCTCTCTCTCTCTCTCTCTCTCTCTCTCTCTAACTATCTCAGTCATCTATTGAATCTGAAAAGTCTCCATTAGAACATTTATTGAAAGTTTAAGAACATTTATTGAAAAGCATCTATCATCGATGTCGCTTTTCGTGGTATTCAACTTTGACACGTTATTATAGTTTCGACTTTGCAGCTCCAGTAGTGCGCTTCAAAATTGGTCCTTCCCTCTGGTATGCTCTTGGGAATGTAATTTCATTACATTATTGTTTGGGAGTTGCTCTTTTATGATAAATTGAATTCAAAACATACCCGTGCAACAGCAGCAGCCATTTAACTTTTTGTCCAGCCTCTTTAGACCTAACGGACGGAATTCGACGCTTTACTAATGTAATACCAGTTGTAATTAACAATGATACCATTTACTTTTCATACGAATATTTATGACATAACAGTAGTCAGTGTAAGTGCATTAAAATACTTGAAATATGACGAAACATGATCTGATAGGAAAGACAAAAGTGTTAAGACTGTTTACATCAACAAATGAGTGAGTCCTTCTCTGTGGTTTACACTTTGATCTTCATATTCAATTATCTGGTAACAACAATGCTGAACGAGAACTTGAACATGCCATTATTTCGAAAGTAAGCTACAAGATCTGAAAATATAAGTGTTACTTCAAGGACATTGTAGAAGACACAAAAACATGACTAACTAACTTTCACTCAGGAAAGTACTTTACAAAGATAGAAAGGGTTAAAAAGAAACATAAATTTCTATTTAGGTATTAAGTAAAAATATTAATGTAAACGATTGATATCCATGGGTAAAATATACACCGATAGAATGTGTTAAGGAATACAAATGAAAAGACTATGAAAATTAAACATACCTAGAAAGCAGATGCCAAGGATGCAGTTTCACAATAGGTATCTGCAACAACTGTTTATGCAAGGGAGTGAAATTAAAAAGTCCAACAACATTAGGATCAATGAATATGAACTGAAAGGATTCTCTCAAAAAAATAAGGTGGAAAGGAATGATAATACCAGCACAATCTCTTACAAGCAATGTATAAAATGAGGCTAAAGAACTTGCATATTGATGAAGTTATAGAAAAATCTACCAGTAGAAAATCTAAAACCTTTGCAACCAAGGAATAAAAAAGACAGTCAGTAAAGAGCATTCTAGATAAAACCTTCTAAAGCAGTTAGTACATTTTTGTTTGAGAATAACTAGAGTTGACCTGCTTATTCCATCATCCGTTTAACAATTTAGAATTGAAAGAAAACAAAAAGTTGTATATTAACATTTGAGGACTCTTCTTGTTTTTAAAAGTGTGAGATTAACTTATTGTTGGATGTGATGAAATCAATGTTTTGTTGATACTAAAATTCATATAAGTTTACTTAGATCTGTACTTGTACTGCAATTATGATTTTTGTGCGCTGCACGCTTGTGTAAAGACGAGAATGGTATGTTTTGTGATTCCTTTTTTGTCACCTCCTTTTTGCTTTTATGCTACTTACAAAGCTCCTATTTTACCCACGATAATAGATGTAAAAGCTTGAAATTTCATTACATTTTGCACCCCATTGATCCCATCAGTAGAAAATTTACTAGAAAGTTATTTTGAATTGGTGTATACTTCGAAGTTATTAGTTTTTTTTATGTCGCATATGTTTAGTTGTACATAACTTTTCTTTAGTTTTGTTTTGTTTTGAAACTCAGCTATTTAGTCCAGTATACACGAAGCAATTGTAAAATTAAGTAATATATTGCAATGAGATATGCTGACGATGTCGTTCTAGTTGCATCATCTATGCAGGAACTGCAAGACTTGACCAACAAGGTAAAAACTGCTAGTGAAGCAGCAGGACTCTTCTTTAACGTCAACAAAACAAAGGTTATGAAAGTAACTAAGACGCCAAATGACGAAAGTCTAACTGTGGACAATCAAACTGTTGAAGTTGTTGAAGAATTCAACTACCTGGGTGCACTTTTCACAAATAAAGTAGACGACAGCAAGGAAGTAAGGCGGCGCATTGCAATGGCAAAGACTGCACTGGTTTCACTAACCAATATCTGGAAAGACAGATCCATCACACAATGTACAAAAAAACGACTGCTACAAGCATTGGTATTCCCAATAGCAACATACGGGGCAGAGTGTTGGGTCTTGAAAAAAGTTGACAAGAAGAAAGTCGCTTCTTTTGAACTATGGTGCTATCGTAGACTTCTTCGAGTAAGTTGGATGGACAGACGTACAAACGATTGGGTTCTGGGGAAAATCGGACCATGTCGGAGACTGATCAACATTATCAACGACCGTAAACTGCGATTTTTGGGACACGTGGC
>RDPX01000246.1:1208215-1218257 GCA_003991215.1 Morbakka virulenta
TTCCTAGAGTGGAGAGGAAAACTGCCTCATCCTTCTGGATAAAATTTGGAGCTTGAGAATCTGCTGAGAGAATAAAATGTTTCAAATCTAGTACAGTAAAGACAACAAGGATAAGTATCCTATAAAAAAAGTATGTAGGGAAGTTGTAACTCTCAGTTGCAGCTCTAAGCAATTGTTCTAATAACTTAATGAGATCGCAGGTAAACGATTTCTTCTGCGTCGTACCAAGTGTGTCAAAGATGGAGATGGTTCTAGAGCATGGGGATATTGTGACACGATTAGAAGAATACAATCAAGTTTTCTTCTCTGACGCCCAAAAACCCGGAGGAAGTCTTACCAGTGTCCGTGGAAACTGGCCCTTCTATCCTAAGGACAAAGGTCAAGTATGCCATTGACAAACGTAAACCTGGAAAGTCACCTGGACCAGATGAGGATTCACAACAGAGATCAAGACCTTAGAAGAAGATGGATCATGATCTCTTCCTTATCTTCGTTGACTATCAAAAATCCTTTGAAAACGTTCGGCATAAAGACGTATTCAAAAGCTGAAAAAAAATTAATTCAATGACAAAGACCAACTTGGGGTAGTAAGACGACTAGAAGGAATAACCAACTGGTTTCCCATTAAGGAATGTGTACGCCAGGGATATGTAATATCACCGCACCTCTGTATTCAGAAGTGGTTCTCCATGAACTACGTGATCTTCCCGAAGGAAGTGTTGTCAACGTTTTCAGGAAAAACAAATTAAGCTATGCCTATGATACTTTTCTCCTCGCTTAGTGACCTGAAGATCTTTAAAAGCTGTTTGGTACAGTCGTTACCACTAGTTAGTACTTTAGCCTCAGTGTCAACAACAAGAAACCAAGTTGATACTTATTTAAAAAGTCAGAGATTCCCCCATCATGCCAACTACAACATGGTAGCAACACCACTGAACAAACAGGTGAATTCGTATTGACAGGGTTTTTAAAAATGTAAAAACTCTTGTGTACAATCGCAAAATAACACTTAAAGTTTCGTTTTCTCAATTAGGAAAAGGGCATTAGAAGAATTGGCTTTTAGCAGAGAGATCCAAGGAAAGTCTGCACAGGTACGAACGACCCTCTTAGAAAATTTTGAAGAAAATAAGGATCCAAACACCTGGAGCCTTTTACGTGACCGTAAACGTTAAAAGAGATTGCTTAGCTAAATATCGAATCAATGAAAGAAGGGAAACAGACAGACAGACAAACAAATCAAGAGAGAAAGAGAGAGAGAGAGAGAGAGAGAGAGAGAGAGAGAGAGAGGCGAACAGACAGACAGACAGACAGACACACAGAGAGAGACACACACAGAGAGAGCCCGAGACAGAGACAGAGAGAGAGAGAGAGAGAGAGGGGGGGGGGATCACACTGTCAAAAGTCTTTTAAAGGCCTACAGAAGTAATGTACTGAGAGCTGTTACACTCCTAGAATTCTTCAATAATCAGTCGAAGGGTTGCTATTTGGAGAGTATACGATCTTCTTGTTGTAAAACCCAAACAGTTCTACTTGAAACACTTAATGGGCGTACTTCTTTCCCTCAAGTAACATGCAACTAAATAGTTTTACTGGTATAGACAGTAAAGTGATTTTCTGTCAGTTGCAGGCATATTTCATGCTGCCTATATTTAGTAGTCTGACGGAATGGCCATGTTTCCAATGCAGAGGGAGCTTGATACGTAGCCAAGGTTCTTTCTGCCAGGAGTTCGGGGCTGCAATTGACTTGTCTTGGGCTATCTTTAGTGCTTTGCCTTGTTTTAATAAGACAAAGTACCTTGGCTATTTTTTCTCTTAACTTTTCTAAATAAGCATTTTAGCTAGTTGAGCAATCATCCAATATACTAGCTTTATCTGTTTACTTGATTTCTCGGGTTGGTTGAGATACTTCCTGCTTTGTTTTTGGCTAACTGAGATGTCTCTCGTTGCCGTTTTGAAGGCGTTAAACAATATTGTACAGCTCTGTCATGTTTTTTTTGCCCCAAGTTCTCTACAAATCAGTTTTCCCTTGCTTTCGCTCTTCTTAACTTCTGTATTTGTTTTCGTGTGACGTCTCTGATTCTGTTGCCCTTGGTTTGGTTTGTTTGAGAGCTGTTTTACATTTTTCTTTTTTTCTCTATTTCCTGTGGGAATTCCATTAAAGTTCTTCCTTTCTTTTCCCTGCTTCTTCTTCTCAGTGTATTTTCCTGTTTTTTTTTTTCACTCATCCTCCAAGTGTTGTTATGTTTGTTCCAATGGGGTATCTTCACCGACTTAGCCTGAAAAAAAAAAGGAATATGTTAAAAGGTTTTCCATGAAACTTGATGTTGGTGTCTAGGTTTCTTAGAAGTGACGTCTTATTAAAATTGGTATAAGTCACTATTTTACACCTTTTTGGAAAAGGAAATTATTATTATGAAGCAGATTTTAAAAGTTCAAATAAAAATGAAAACAAAACGTTTAGTTTTACAAAATTCAGAGATAGTATGTTATTCTGTTATAAATGTATTGATATGCCTAAAACCAGACTGAAAAGAGCTATGACATGGTTTCATTGTTAGTAAAAATCCCATTCCACCTAAATTAAAGATATCGTATTACCATTTTTTTGTCTACCAATTGCAGGTGTTTTTTATCAGGAACTAATCATTTCCTGAGTAAAAGAACAGAAGTTAGATATGCAGTGGATTACTGAGCTTCCGATTAGAAAGGAAATATATAATTGTTACTTTAGATTAATATATAAAAGCTCCTATTTCATTAAACAGTAATGAAAGTTTGAACACATCTGGCAAAAATAATAATTAATTTGCTGTACTCCATATGGTATCAACAGATCAATTTTTATTTTCCTTAACAAATAAAGGAAATTATATATGGAAAGACTGAACAAATAAAAAATAAAGAAAAATTAAGAAAAACAATCTATTTTCCCTTGTATCTTATATAGCTCCTGTCTTGAATTTAAAAGCTTTGTTACTGATTTGGTTATCACAACAAACCTTAAAATAAATTTTTACATTTCATAACATGAGCTTTTTTATACTGTAAGGGGACTAAGTATTCACAGACAATATTGCTTCGTTGCTAATGTCACTTAATAGTGATTTATTTATGCCTGATAGCTCAGTAAAAAGGCTTATTTCAAATATTATAACAAGGAAACAAGCTTGAGGAGCCATGGCTTAATGGTTAGTGCAACTGCACCGTAACCAAGACGTTTCGGGTTTGGTTCCCCAAGCGGGCGACTCTGGAACTTCACAAAAGAAAAAGCCATTGGTTGGCGTCAGGAAGGGCATCCGGGCAAGAAATTCCTCACTGCCAAATCCAAGTCCCTAAGAAGGGGACCGTCTGAGCCCCAGCTATTGGGGGAAAATGACGTTAAATTTAAAAAAAACCCCAAACCTCCCAAAATCCCCCCAAAAACGAAGAAAGCAAGTTATAGAGTGTGTAAACATATGTTTAAATTACCAACACAAAATATTAAGGATAAAAACATATTCAACAATACGGGATTTTTAATAGAAGAAATAAAAGGAAATAAATTTAGGGTTAATAGTGAATGGTTTGAAGAAAAAGAGTTTTCTGAATCGTTCATCCCAAGCTTTTGCGTTACTGTTTACAAGTATCAAGGTGCTAACGTTAACAAATCATTCAAAATGTATATAATGTCAACAGAATGCAGAACGACTTAACTTGAATGTATACATATCACCAGCAAAGAATTAAACAGGGCAAGGTTTAGTTACGTGAAGAGTGTTTTTAACACCTTAGATTTTGAACTACATTTAAGGAAAAGGTTGTCCATGGTTTGATAAAGTTAAATACGTTAGCAACTTACTAAATTTACTAAAAGAAATTAAATCAAAGCAACTTGTGTTACTGTATATCCATCTTTCAAATAAAAGACACAAAAACACTGAAAAGCAAACATTTTCGTAGGAGCATTTTTTTAAAGGATCAAAAATTAGCTTCACCATTTTCTTTTGAACAAATCATTGTTATACGTTTTTAACAAATGTCTGTTTCTTCGCATCCAATTCTGCAAAATTTCACTAGAGTACAAAAACTTGAAAAAGTATCAAAAGTGCTGAAAAAAGCACTATTGGTCCTCACTCATACAATAGTCCCACTGACAGAACCAAAACCTTTGTCTCGTAACATTGTAACCTGCCTAATGCAAAGTTTTGTCTGAAAGAATGCTTTTATTGAATCTGAGATAGTTAAGATATGGAAATTTTAAGCTATATTATTATCCTTTGCAAAATAAGCAGTGAAGTATAGTCTGACTTTGTTTGACAAAAAAAGTGTTTTTTGCTGAAATACATCATTACATATTGCAATTTATATTAGATCATCACCCATTACCCCAGATAAGATAATTCATCTTTATATTTGAAAACTACTGCCCTAGTTTAGCGAGAACTCTTTCGTGATTAAATTGATTGTGGTTGACAAAGATATACTGGTGAAATCCAACGTCAATTATTTTTTATTTCGCAATTAACAGACTTTTTATGGCAATTAGTAACGAGAAATTAAGATATTTGGATTATGTTTGCTATAACAGCCAAATATCAAATTATTGATTTAAATTTGTCGATGACATCGCCTTAGTCGAAGGAGATATCTAACGTCTATGTTATTTGTTCAGCAAATATGTTACTTGGAGTGATTTAACTGAGTTTTTAAATGCAAAAAATTTGAATGAAGGAAAAGACTGGTTCTATAGTACAATAAAACCCAGTATTTATCGTGACTGTGAAATTTTAGCACTGAAAAAAGAGAGAAATAGATGGAAGACCATGATCTCCAACGTCCTGAAAGGATAAGGAACTCAGAAGAATAATAATAATAATTTATCGTCAACAAGTCGATGACATTATCAATAAATTATTTCTTTCTTTGGTGAAGAATTCTTGTTTTCATGAAACACAAGTTGCTCAGTACTCAGATTAAAAGGATGTATCACCCGTTAACCCTTACAACAAAGTCTGTGTAGTTCAAAAATGCATTTCTTCAGAAGTTCTTTTAAGGTTCTCAATTTATTCATGACCAGAACTATGGGTTGAACAAAATTTTAATAACCATCTATTCAGGTTCACGAGCCAATGGTTCCAGTTATCAGTGTGCCCTTCGATTGTTTATTTGCTTTTGAAAGCCTCGAAACTAGAGATTAACTATTTTGTAGGTACCGAAGTGTACATTTCTTGTAAGGTGGCTTACCGCAGAATTTCATTGCAATCGAAAAATACCGAAACCCTGAAATAGTTACATCTACTGCACCAAAAAAATCTTTAATCTGACGAAAGATAGTTCAAGCGTGCTGATGAGAGGAATGCATGAAAACCACCGCCGCAAATAAAGCATAACAGCACTCAATAGATTTCCATTGCGAACATTTAATAAAGATTAGTGTTTATAGTTGTTAGACGTTTAATAGAAAAATTTACCAGTGTCAGTAAAACTCTGCCAGGAAGTGCTTAAAAAATTAACTGCAATTAATAAACTTTTCAGGTCAAGCTTTAGTTGCTTTATATTTTGCAGACAACAATTATTGGACTCCATCTGAAAGTTAAAACAGGCACAGCTTCAGGTCTTGTTTAACTACAAGCGAACTCTTCAGAACTCACGTGGAGAAATGATTTAACTCTACCACTACTTAAATAGTCAATGGTTTATGGATATTTCTAATTTCCACAAATCAAGTGGGTTGTTCAATTCTCAAACATAATACGCAAATTGGCGAACTTAATGGTCATTATCGAACTTAAGGTGATATATATATATATATATATATATATATATATATATATATATATATAAAAGTCTACAAGAGTCTATTAAAACACAAAAGCAATCCTACTTTGCGTATAAACTGCAACAGTATTTTTTTAAATCCACGTAAAGTTTAAAGTCTATTTTTCAGACTGAAATATCTTGGGATTTATAACAAAATATTCCATACCTTGGAAGTAACAAATTAAGTTCAAAAAGCAATAACGTCAAGACCATAAGGGAATGCAAAGAGATCATTTAAAAGCTGCATTATTTCTATTGTTTTTAGAATAAACCAGGCATGAAACATACCGTGCTTTTGAATTATTACTAGATGTAAAAGACGTGAAGCAAAGTCACCAAATGCATGTAAGTGTAAATGACTGAAGGAAGAAAGAAAAATTAGTAAATGCAAGAGATAAGTCACACGATAGAGTAAAGCAATCAGAAGCCAGCTCCGAAACCTATCCGAGAAAATTAACTACATTCAGTGAAGGATTCATTGCAAAGAGGAACAACAGGTGTATAAGAATAAAGACTTTGAGTAAAATGAATTACGCGAGATGCAGCAAAGTCTTAAGGAATTTTTAAATAACTTTTGATGTTAATTCTTTAGTTTGACAATTATGTAACATATATTAAAAACCTACTTCTCCATCTTGACTTTTGTGCTTCTGCATTAGAATATATGTTGTATACGATAGTTTTTAGATTTTATAAATAAATACATTTTTTTAACTTCATCTCCAACTTAACAGGACAAAGTGGTAGAACAGAATTTGTATATACCTTGTCTATATCTTATTTTGAACTTTTAATCCTGTATAAATATTCGTAATAATAATAATAATAATAATAATAATAATAATAATAATAATAATAATAAATATTAATAGTAATAATAATAATAATGGGCTCGTATTGCTCCACCACTCAATAACAATAATAATAATAATAATAATAATAATATTAATAGTAATAATAATAATAATGGGCTCGTATTGCTCCACCACTCAATAATAATAATAATAATAAACTGAGCTGGTAACAGCTAGGAAAGCTGGNATAATAATAATAATAATAATAATAATAATAATAATAAATATTAATAGTAATAATAATAATAATGGGCTCGTATTGCTCCACCACTCAATAACAATAATAATAATAATAATAATAATAATATTAATAGTAATAATAATAATAATGGGCTCGTATTGCTCCACCACTCAATAATAATAATAATAATAAACTGAGCTGGTAACAGCTAGGAAAGCTGGTTAGAACATTTCCGTGATAATACCTATAGAAAAAACTAAAAGAAGGCACATTTTATCAATGGCTCATAATTATATCATATATTCTCAATGTTTGATCCATAACTTCTACATTTCTTAAATAAATCCCATTTAGACTTTTCGTAAACAAAACAAATCAACGTTATTTTTGGATGTAAAAACTCATCCATGAAAAGTAATTTCCTTGTACTTTTCTCTTTTCTATTATTACTCCAATCTGCGAATCCTATCAAGTATTTGAAATATTTTAATTAATTTCTTGTACCTTCTGGTTCTTTACAGGTGTTCTCGTTTACTTTTTTCACTCAACACCCTTTATTAAAGCAGTCTGCAATATGCAAGAAAATATGCGGAGTTAGTATTCATTCCAAACTAGGTAATTTGATTTTTTGGTAGTATCCAAAAGACATTCAGTTATATTTGATAAAAAGCCACATAATTAAAATTAGTACGACTAGGATCTGCTCAGTTTTAAATTGTTTATGGAAGACACTCTTTAATAGTTTTCTTGTTTCTACAAAAAATCTTCCGGGAAAAGCGTCAAGTAAAGAACCAAAAGCTCAAAATCGCTTTTTTACTCAGAAAAAACCAATGACCAATTACGTTAAGAACATATATGGTGGGCCCTAAGACGAAAAAATGTACCAAATGGTTATGTTAGAAAATGATGTAATAAATTTTCAAAACCAAAATGCAGCACTTGTAATTGAATCTACGTGCATGCAAGAAAGTGCACGAGTGAGTAACTTTTCGATTATATCAATACATATTTTTCTAAGACCTCAAGCAAATTTCTACAAAATACACCCCCTACTTTACACATTCAAAGACCATTTTTGAAGCTAGCAAAAACAGGCATTTTCAGTAAGGCTAAATTTTACAGTGAGGTCTTAAGAAGCTTTATTGCCAGATGTGAAATGTTTGCAGTTAAAAGTGCCTTTGATATAATGTTGTCGCATCAATAAAGGCTTTGACATTTTAAGCAACGCAATTTTTCTCCTAATAAAAATACCCTTCTTATCTTAACGGCACTTAATTTTTACTACTCCTCTCTTTTATGTTCCAGTGAGTATATAGTTGTATTTTTATGATTTTCACCGATATCGTTATCATAGAGGACCCTTTTAATGGAAGTAGATTTTGTGCTGTCGTAGCTTTTCCTTACAAAGAAATTGTAAAGAAAATCAATAAACTTCACAGGCTTTGTTGTTATTTATCTTACACTGGATTATTGCAATTAGACTTTATCCAGCTGCTTTGGTTTTATCATTCTTGTTCAATATTTGTTTGAACAAGGTCGACAAATCTGTTTGATTCTTTCTACTGATCGTATCATTATCATATTGCTTCACACCAGTGCCAGAAATCTTTCTGAAAATATTAGATCACATATGTTTTTGGGGGTAACTTTTGACTAAACTTGTTATTTCCACGTCTATTCCATCGCTTTGGAGTGAAAGTCCAATGTTGTAGTCATCCCTTTTTAAAAGACAACAATATGCTATTTATTTCAGCTGTTTTATCTCTGCATATATTGCCTCTGAAAATATTTGATCGCTTTAGGCAAAAAATTACTTCTAGAATTTCTTCCAATTTCCAACAGATTGCATCTCTGAATATCAAAGTCTCCTTGAAAATTCCTAAGAATTCCTTTATAAATTGAAACCCAATTTTCTTTCAAGAATACATCGTATTGTNACTTTTGACTAAACTTGTTATTTCCACGTCTATTCCATCGCTTTGGAGTGAAAGTCCAATGTTGTAGTCATCCCTTTTTAAAAGACAACAATATGCTATTTATTTCAGCTGTTTTATCTCTGCATATATTGCCTCTGAAAATATTTGATCGCTTTAGGCAAAAAATTACTTCTAGAATTTCTTCCAATTTCCAACAGATTGCATCTCTGAATATCAAAGTCTCCTTGAAAATTCCTAAGAATTCCTTTATAAATTGAAACCCAATTTTCTTTCAAGAATACATCGTATTGTTTTTATAAAACTCTTTTCATTTAGCCTCCATTTGACATTCCTTCATTTCTGAATTCCCATACTGCACCTTAAAAATCTTGGATGGCTACTATATTAACAGTTCGAATCGCTGTTTTTACGATACGTTCAGATTGTAGAACATCTATATTTTGTGTTTATTCTCTACTGGTCACTTCTCGGCCTTTTGGCTAAGATCAAGTGTAGAACTCTGGTCTCTCCTTGGTCGGTTCTACGGCTATAGGGCCCAACCACACAGGACAGGTGGTCTTGAGGTGCTTAAGCTTTGGCTGATGACCAGCCCAAGAGAAAGGACCTTCCCACGGAGGGTCCTGGAGGGGCGATCCGTATGTCTTGCATTTTATGGTGTCTTGCACGCTTTCTGTCCCACTTTTTCTTGATCTTCTCCTTCCGTTCGGGTCTTTCATAGATGGATATCTGTGAAAGACAAAAATGGGTCCACTGTTTACCAGGGATTCCATCAATGAAAGACCCAGTATATTCTCTACTGGTCACAGTCAATGTGTATTCTGATCAAACATTTATTTGGAATTTGTTTGTTTATTCTTGGTCTAAATGTGCAATATCACCTTTGACTTTTGCTCTTGCTTATGTAACTTTGATCGAAAGTCACATCACAAATTTCAAACTGTGAAAATTAATATTAAGCACCCATGTCCTGTGGTCAGCTCATGTCTTTTATTATTATTTTTAGCATAGCCTATTTTTCGTTAACTTTCTATTGATTAAACTCTCTTTCCTAGTTATATGTTATAATCTTGTGTAAGGGAAGGTAAAGTTTTGTTCATACAAATCTTGTGGGGTCGGTAATATTCTTAAGATTTTAGTACATTGTGGCAGTGTTGGTAAGTTTTGTAGTGACAGGTGGGCAACTCACTTGTTCACATATATATAACTTGTCGTGATAGGTATGTAGTACCATTTAATACAATTTCTGTTATATTTATAATCAACGATTCCCT
>RDPX01000246.1:1226557-1241553 GCA_003991215.1 Morbakka virulenta
TTTTACCTTGTAGCCTGAAGATGAAGTATTAACTTCGAAATATATTGCAAAATTAATAAAATAACATTGTTGGCTTGATTATATATTAATTGTACAAAATTGCACAATGTTTTTACCAAACAAAAAAAATTGGCTTTTTTGCTTCTTTTTCCCAGGGATACTTTTGGGCCAACAATATTTCCAATGCATTTAACATTAAAGATATAAATAAATAAAGTTAGCTTCAAAAGCGAATAGAAATTATTCTCTTTTTCCCAATAGGTATTAAATACTAATTCATCTTAAATGTAACTATCTCCTATATGGTATTCAGTGGTTGTCATATTGCTTATAGATTCTATTTGTTTAACGTTGTGTAGGGATTTTCTTTGATTGTACGTTGGTATGAGATGTAGTATTCGTTTTTTGATGTGACGACGACAAATTTAATTAACGTTTTTTACTTATAATCGCCATGAAAAATACAAGTATAAATTAGAATCAGAGCATTTTGACGTAAAAGAGAATATAATCCAAAATAACGAAAACTAAAAAATAAGGAAATTATTAGAAATTATAAAATAAGACAATATTAACGACATAAAAAACGATAAATAATAATACTCATTATTATAACGATAGAAATAATAATTAGTATAATAATAATAATAATAATAATGATGATGATGTTGATGATGATAATGGGAAGGACAGTATTTATTAAAACTTAAATACCATAAAAGATATCAAGCTACTAAATGAATGCAACTGTGAAAAGAAGACAGAAAGGAAAGGTTAGGCCAAGCAACAACAGTTGGCATAAAATTGAAAACCATTATGTATGGTAGAAGAAAGCATTCAGAAGCCAAAGAGTTCCACAAACTAATCGCTAAAGAACAGAAACAACATTCACAGAAAAATGTATTACAACAAAGAGCACCAACTCCATAAGAATAAAGACGTTGGGAAAAACAAGATGCAGTAAGCTGTATTGGTACTAGTGAAGAAAACTTTTCGATCGCTTGTCCATAGAAGAAAAGACAAACCAAATTTCATCGATGAGACAAAGGTTGAAGAGTTTCAGAAAGATTTGGACTTTGTAAGTTACAAACACGTCTCTGGTCTTGATCAAGAATATCAACATGGGGTGAAAAAGCATCTATCCAGATGTAATAACAGTATTCTATGCATAAACCGACAGTAGATTTGTATAAATACAATGTAGTCTAACCGTAATGTACTTTCGAATGCTCTGCAGAGAACGAATCTTTCAAGAAACAAACATACCAATAGATTGAATAAAAGAACTCCGAGAAAAATTTGGAAAAAGAAATAATCAAAGCAGTTGATTAGAATGTCTTAAAAAGAGAAGCAACCTCACCAGGGTTAACATCCGAATGGTTATACATGGAGCATTGAAAAGAGATAAGTATTCAGATTTCTACAGAACAACATCAGGTACGTTTTTGTTGCAATGAAAGAAAGCACCCACTTCTTTTTCTTGTTTCAGACACACTGAAGACTTCAAATCTTTCATACGTTTGACTTCTCTCTGTTAAGTTCCCTTGTGAATGATGCCAGAGTACAAGGTTGTGTTATTAGCATACACATTTATGAACTGAAGCAAGTTACCAGAAAAATAGTTTATTTAAACAAGGAAGGGACTTAAACCAAAAATAAAAACCTAGGAACGCCAGGGTTTTTTAATACTCATCAAATATATTTCGATTCCAGTGTGGAAATAAGTTTAAGATCCGAGAGGAAGGACTCAATGATACCAAATACCCTTCACAGAATACCATAACCAGAATGCCAATGAGGCAACGCAGTGTGTCTTACCTTATCAAATGTTTGTTGAATGTCCTTCACCGAACCCATTAACCTAGAGATACGTACCGCAATTACAATCAAAAGGCCACCAGGAAAGGGAGATCTTTTATATCTGTACCCAACAAAAGCCCTCAGGTTCTGCAGGAATTCAATCCGTGCATTACTGATAAAGGCTTTCATAATGACAGAAAGAAGATTATCAGGTTGATATTTGGCGGTATCAGGTGGATAGTCTGGTTTCCTGGAGACAGAGACAAGATTAAAATTCTCTAGAAAGACGAGAAACAACACCCTAATGAGCAATGAATTTATATTTTGGACAGCAGGAACGATAGCCCAGAAGCATACTCTTTAAAACTACTACCAGAATCGAATCTAGACCAAGACACGAAGATTGATCAAGTCCATAAACAGTCTTTATAATCGATTCTGAATTAATCGTGACAAAGTGCAAAATCTGACTAGTTTATATAGGGAACTCCAGAAAAGAAACACCAGTGTCATTTAGAAAGGAAACTGGCTGAAAACAACCTTGCATAGCAATCAACTTTTCCCCAGAGGACTTAAAAACGGCAAAACATATAACCAACAGGGCAAAATGAGAAAATTATTTTAAGTCTTCAAGAAATTTCGACTTTAAAGGTTTTGGAAAGAAATATATTTGTAACTTCGCTTAGCATAACGAAAGCTAGCATCAGAAATCACCGTTCAGAAGCACCGCTAACCTATCTGAGAGAAAGTCAGGATTTATCAGTTGCATCATGTTAAATGTGAACAAAGAAAATTGCGATGATCAACGGCAGAAGAGGAATGAACATTGGACCACGAAGAAGAGTGAGATGTGACTTTGTAAGTACAACTAAATACAAATGTTCCAATGCCAACCTAAACCCATTCTGTAAATCAGAGGCCAATTTGCTGGACTGAATGTCAAAGAATATCATCAAGTCATTGTCAAAATGCATTTCATTCGTTTGGTCAAACAAAAAAGGTTTAAGACTTGTTGTGGCTTATCACGATTATGCTCTAAAACAGTAAGTGATAAAAGAGTAAGTGATATTTGGGAAAGTGATAAAAGAGTAAGTGCCTTAAAAGAGTAAGTGGGAAAAGAGCGAGTTTTCAAAAGATTAAGTGCCTTAGAGGAGCAAGTGGGGAAAGAGTAAGCGATGAAAAGAGTAGGTGGTAGAAGAAATACATGTAGGTGCCCTGAAACAGTAGGTGTAGCTACCCTAAAATACATGAGCGCATACATGTACATGTTTCAGCACTCTAGAAAAGTGTGCAGGAAAGCAAGGGAGGCGTGATACGGAGCTACATCTTTATTAGCTGTATTAGGTGTTCATGGCGATGTTATGTGCCAGTGCTCTTAATGTCTCCGAAGTTGTCATTTCCCCTGCAGTATGCCTTGCCAACAAATTAGCCACTCTATTGTTGGTATCCCGATACTTCTTGGGCAGTGTTGGAGGATCCTGCCCAGCAAGCATTTGCTGTAGCGAGAGGTATTGGAGCTTTTGTTCTCTTCTAATGCCCTGTAGGAAGCGCCACATTGAGGGATGGTGTCTCTCAAATTGCGACTGCAGGGCCCGGTGCCAACCTTCTATCTTATTATTGGTACGCGGTATGCCTTCCACTGTTCCAATCCGGACATTCCAAAGTTCTATAGAAAACAAGGCTTGTGCCCTCCTGCGCCGACGATTGGGTCTACCTATATACGTATCCTCAAAGTATTGGTAGAGAAGTACGAGGTATGGGTGATGCTGTTCCACATACTCTTTCAAATCTTCGAATGCTCCCTCAACTGCTTCCGGTTGAAGGAAAGCTAGTGCTCCTAGCTGCTTGCGGTAAGATCGTAGTTCTTCATTTTCCACATACAGCGTAACCGAGCCGAGACTCTGTATTTTGGGCCATATTGCTTGCGTCAGTTGGAAAATTGAGTTACTGTATCTGCTGGTTTAATTATATAACACATTTATTTCCTTGTGTTGTAGTTATGACGTCAGTATGCAATACGGATGGGTTATGTACGTGTACACTTCCCTCCACTTTGAATTCTTTACATTTGTATGCTTGTGTTAGGGAATGTGCATGCACATACAAACATACAGTTGATTGCGTGATCATTTACATGTAAGTACTCATGTGTTAATTACATGACTAATATTTCAGAACACTGCTCTTTTAAGGCACCTACTCTTTTAGGGCACCTACTCTTATAGGGGATCTACTCTTTTAGGGTACATACTCTTTTAGGACACCTACTCTTTTAGAGCACCTACTCTTTTAGGGCACCTACTCTTTAAGGGCACCTACTCTTTTAGGGCACCTACTCTTTTAGGGCACCTACTCTTTTAGGGCACCTACTCTTTTAGGGCACCTACTCTTATAGGGCACCTGCTCTTTTAGGGCACCAACTCTTTTAGAGCACCTACTCTTTTAGGGCACCTACTCTTTTGTCACTTACTCAGAAGTCACTTACTCAAAAGTTACCTAGTCTTTTGGAGCGATACCCTTATCAACAAGACCCGAAACAATTACCTTAAGCTCTACAGTGACAACAACATGCGTAGAATATTGCAATGGAGGTAAAGATGAAACTGTACAATGCTCAGGAACAGAAGTCAAAAAGAGATCTAAAATAGAAGTGTGTCCTGATTCTAAATCATGAAAACGTATAGGAAAATCAACAAGCTGTATAAGATTATAGGCAAGAGAGAAGTTGTAATTAACTTCTCCAGGTCTGCGAACTCATGTAAAATGAGTAAACTAGATCATATGATGAGTACTGAGGTCACTAAAGACAAAAATTTTAGAAGTATGGTACTCGTTCATAGCCTTATCAGTAGAGCATTATATTGTCCCAGTAATAGAGCAATAGACAGAAGAAAGAGCTCTATGCGGAAAAAATAGATAACAAGGGGCTTAAAGAAGAAATAATCCTAAGCAGATGAAAGGATTATCCTTTCACCCGAGTTCTAGTGGTTTAAGAGCATAGAGTAGAGTCAGAATTGCCCCTATTTTCTGCTATTTTATTTCTATGATATTCGCATTCGTTTATACTGCACTCCTTTTCTTATCAATTATAACAAAATTGTTCTCGATTTGTGGATCTTTTTAGCTATTCAGTAAAAGTGTTTACAGATATATTCAAATAGATATGCAGACATATAGATAAATACACACCTGTCAGTCAACTTATGCTGTTATATACATATATATATAAGTACAGAAGCACTATAAAAACAATAACAGTCTTGTTGCACTTTCTAGTTTTTTGTACGGTGTTCTTCAGGCAAAAATAATATTTTCTTTTCTTTTCGGTTTTTATTACTAAGATATCAAAATAGGTGTGAGTACATAACAAAATGGGTAAAAAGATTCAAAAATAACACAAGAAACAAAACAGCTTGGTATCTATGGTAAAGTCATTACAGTGTCTTACTTTAACACATATTTCTATGTCGACATTTGTTCACAAGTTTAGTACGTTTTTTGTGTACGTTTTTATGAGACGATCGCGGGCTACTATGCTCCGTAATAAATTAAATTTTCTGTTATGGTGGACGTACAAAGGAGCAAGTGGTATATTATAGCAAGTGACAAAGGAGCAAGTTAAAATAGAGCAAGTTGCACCATGTACATCTACATGTACATGAATTATGTTATATTTATATTCATTATATTTATGTTATATTCTTTTTAATTCCTTTTAGGCTTACGATTCAACACAATTACATTTAGTAAACATGTCCTTATAGCACTGTCTCGGTTTATCTGCAATGTGTAAATCTATACGATTGCCAATAATATGTAAATCTATACGATTACTAACCTATGTAATTCCGGCTACTATATTCGCTGACTCGTGTCAACTCAATTTTTTGCTCCTTTGACACTTGCTCGAACTAATTACTTGCTCCTTTGCCACTTGCTCCTTTGACGCTTGCTCAAATTAACTACTTGCTCCTTTGTAACTTGCTCCTTTTAACGGGAACCTTCTGTTATTGCCTTCCATATTCGTTTCGATAATATCTTGTTTTTGTTGGTTTTTTGTGTTGAATAAGTGTTCTTTGCATAGCCCATAGTATCTATCAGTTGTATTTCCACGGGAGAGCTCTGTTTATTACTTTTGTCACTAGAGAGTCTCCTTCAGTTTTAACATTAAGAAACTTTTTTTTTCTTATGTTAAAACTGAACAGCAATAATGAAAACAAGCACAAAACTTTGTAATTGTCGAAAAAAGGAAGATTGCCTGATAAAAGGAGACTCTCTAGTGACAAGAGTAACATACAGAGCTCTCCCGTGGAAATATATATAAATATTTATATATATTGTTTACATATATTTGATAGCGGAAAGGAAGGTTGATTGACTGACGATTGTGTTATCAATAACACTGTTCAACAACAAATTTGTTGTCTGCGTTTTTTCAGCTGATTTAGGATGAATCTGATGCGCTGAATCCAAAAATCACACAGGTTTTGTTCAATGAGGTCAAGCTTTCGAGCTAAGGCTACATGTCGTTTTTCACGTTTCTGTTCACATGTACGCATGTGTGGAGCATTTTAGAAGAAGTTGGTGGAGATAAAATGCCATGTCAATTAATTGTTTTGATTGGAAATGACGATTTTAATGAAGTATTCATGTCCAATAGCTCTGGATGATTATGTCGAAAAGGGATCAGTTTGAAGTCATAATACCTCGAAATCTTCCAAAAATTGGTTCAGCAAAGCATAAAGTTGGTGGATCAAAAGTAAGTTAATGGGACAGCCGCCACACGAAGTGTATAGGAAACTCCATCCGCGCATGTACAGGATGTTTTTTCCTTCATGTATGTTGCGGAATATTTGCGTTGTCGTGCTGGTGGCGCCAAATACGGGACTCAGTGGACTACGGTGGTTGTGTACAGTTGAAGTGGGAACTAGATGTGAAGCCGCTGGCTATAATTTTGTGATAATATGATACAAAAAAGTTGTATTTCTTGAAATAAGGAACTCTGAAGAATGTACAATACCTACATGCGCCAACTTATGACTAATTTGTACCTATTTTTGTTTTGCAGGTGAATAGGATGGCTTTGACCAGAAGATCGTGCAGAAATAAACCTGACTTGTTGTGCTGCATATGTGGAGAATACACCATTGCTTCTAATAGGAAGCCAGTCACAAGTTTAATAAGGCGTGCTTACAATGCTTATTTTGGTATTAAACTTGGTGATCAGTATAAAGCTTGGGCGCCACACATGGTGTGCAACGCATGCACCGAGACTGTACGTAGGGAGACCAATGGTAAGAGGAGTCTGAACTTTGGAATTCCCATGGTTTCGAGGAAGCCGACAAACCATGTTACTGACTGCTACTTCTGCGCTGTTGATGTGACTGGGATCAACAGGGAGAACCGGGGAAGCCTCAAGTATATACTCATCTTCAATCAGCATGTCGTCCTGTAGCTCAATGTGATGAAATTCCAGCGTCTATCTTCGGAGAACTTCCTGATATTAGTGACGAAGATGTCTCCAGTGTTGTAGGACAAGGAGTTGAATGATATAGTTTGCGACCTCAGATTTTCAATGGACTCTGCCGAACTGTTGGCATCCAGATTAAAGGTATAAAACCTCCTCTCTTATAGTGCTCGCATCAGCATCTTCCGCAACAGGTATCAAGAGTACCTCCGTTTTTTCTCTGAAGAGAAGGACTTGGTGTACTGTGCAGATATTGCGCAGCTTCTGCTCAAGCTTGGAGTACTACAGTACGAACCCAAAGATTGGAGACTGTTTATTGGCAGCAGCAAGCGATCACTGAAATGTGTTCTGCTACAAAACGGCAACCAGTTTACCTTTATACCCCTGGCTCACTCGACTACGCTAAAGGAGAAGTATAAAGCGGTGAAGTATGTGCTAGAGAAAATTGGTTATGATCAGCATAAGTGGTTTATTTGTGTTGACCTGAAGATGGTGAACGTTTTGTTGGGACAACAGTCTGACTTAACCAAGTACCCATGTTTTCTGTGCATGCAGGATAGTAGGGACCGTACTCAGCATTATACGAAGAAGGACTGGCCTGTGCCAGAGGAATTGGTGCCTTGCAAAGAAAGGAACTTCATCAACGAACCTCTGGTAGACAGAGAGAGAATACTCTTCCCACCGCTGCACATCAAGCTCGGCTTAATCAAGAAGTTCACCAAGGCTCTGGACAAGGATGGTGACTACTTCACTTACGTGTACTAGGATTTTCCAGGATTGCCGATGGAGAAGTTGAAAGCTGGCATCTTTGACCGTCCTCAGACCCGTCAGCTCATCAGAGATCTAGAGTGCGAAAACTCAATGAACGAAGTGGAAGTGGAAGCGAGGAAGGCAATTGTTCTGGTAGTAAAGAACTTTCTTGGCAACAATAAGGCCAGAAACTACACAGAACTTGTCAACATCAAGCTGACTGCTTTCAGAAACCCGGGCTGCAACATAACCGTCAAGATGCACTACCTCTCTTCAAATATGAACTGGTTATCTGAGAACCTGGGTTCAATGAGTGATGAGCAGGGGGAGGGATTCCATCAGGACATAAAAGAGATGGAGACCAGGTATCAGGGTCGCTGGGACGCAGTCATGATGGCTGACTACTGTTGGACTCTGAAGAGAGACCTCCCTGCCGCTGAATATTCCAAGAGTTCGAAGAAACGGAAGTTCAAGCCCTGAAGTTTGAAAAATGGTGAAGCAACATGCAAATTACGTGTACTTACCTTTATCAATGCCAACCATTCAGTTTCCAGTAGTCGATGTTTCTATAAGGTAATCAATATATGTCTTTGAAAAAACATTTTTTTCTCTTAAGAACATATTTAGGATGATATGTGTTGACCAAAATCAGCTGATAATCCCACAAAAATGTAATCGATTTTGTCACAAGATTTGATTTTCTTCTTATCAACTTTGCACAAAAACCTGACCTGATGGAGAGAAACGGATGCCATTTCCTGATTCAGCAGTGCAAAAATACGCTAAATCAGTTGTAGAAATCTAGGTAACATTCAAAAAGTAAAAAAATTGTTGCCCAGTGTAATCATTCGCAATTATTATGCTTTTTATTTTAAACGAACAATTGGTTTAAATAATAAAACAAAGCTTTATCTAAAAACATTGTTACTGTGATATAAAAATGGAGAAATAGATTTACAACACAGGAAATAAATCAGGGATAGTAAATGTTAGGAAAAATTCAAAAGATATTTAAAACGAAAAGAAAAACAGGAATTTTTAGGAGCTGCTGGTCTCTTTGACTATTTTATTTAAAAAGATAGGATGAAGCTAGAGCATTGCTATTCTACCAATCAAGTAAAAGCAAACGATATATTGCAAAGATTACAGATTTGGTTTAGTTAAACTGTGATTAGCTATTTTTAAGCAAGTGGGAAGCAGTGGGTAAAGCAGTGGATTGGTTATTCCATCATATAAGAAATAGGAAAAATATACATCACAAGAAATAAATTTTTCTGTCAAATGCCATTAAATATCATGACCTGTTTAGTCCTTTCTATAACCATCTTAGATAAATACTGACTGATAAAAACACCAAAATTAGTAATAAGAAAAACTATTTAAGATAAAATCAATATAAGAAATAATCAAGTAGCTCCAATTATAGTGGGATCCATAAATTTGTTCTCTTTTTTACAACTGAGGAATATTGGGAAAATAGAATGATGTGAATGGATATTTTAAATCATATTCTTAGTAGGGATTATTAAAAGTTAGTTTTGAGCTGTAATCTTCAGTTATTGGAAATACAATAAAAAATCTACAATATTGGAAGTATCAAAGATTCTTTGGACTTTATTTGGCTTTTCGTCTACGAGTAGTAACCCAAAAATTGTCCTATGAAACGATAGTCTTTTGCCCCATTTTGACATTGAAGCAAATTTCTTTATAATTATGCAACAAATCTGCTAGAAAAATATATTTTAGGGTCTAGTGAGTGGACCACTCCAGCTGCAATATGCGAATTATTAATAATTCTTGATTGTAGAAACTCAATGAAAACCATAGATATAAGATTGGAGACTAACCTCTCAAAATGTAGGTTAGAAAAAGGTTAAGACTCATGACCTCGTAAAGTTGCGGATTGACATTTCTTTTAGTTATATAGGTTTTGTAATTACTCCATATACATATATTAAAGCTTTACCATGGCACAAATCGCAATTATTTCCTGAGCTATGTTTCAAGTGATACTTTTTATACAGAGAGGGTACTTGTGTTCTGCAATGAAGTAAGTATGCTGCTTTGATATTAGGTATTGAAGTATACCACTCCTCTGATTTAGGGCTATTTATTTTTTTCATCAAAACAAAATCTTAAATGTATTTTATTTCTGTTAAGCAGAGGGGATGTCAAACGATGGCTTACAACCCTTGGTAACTCCTGTGTTATTTTTAGTTTGCTTTTTGGTTTCGGAATAGTATTTGCTTTGTTTTCTTTGCGTTGTTTTTTCTGCATGGACGAAGCATCGTGCTGGTCAAAAAGTAGTGCTCAGTTACTCTTTGTAACAAGGTTACAAAAATACACGGTTTTTAGTTTCACTATTTGTACTCTAATAAGCTGGTAAGATCATTTATTAATTGGATTATTTATTAATAATTCCTGATTCACTTCTTGCAGATGATGGTCTACTTTTGCTTTCATCTTGAAGTTTTAAGAGAACTGTATTATTATAATGTTACAGAAGTTAAAGTTCCCTCTACTGCTGATATTCTGTAAATTTGTAAATTTACCAGATGAGTTATCAATGCCAGTTGCATTGTATCTAAAGTAATCAGGAAATTTATATATTTTTGAGGTATTTAATGGACGTGCCTTTATTATGATGTGTGAAAATTAGGCTTTAAACTTTTAGCTGAAGAGTTTGAAATGCCTTTACATATGTAATATAGACGACAAGATGATTGACTTAGATATTGATAAAATCAGGTGTCATACTTTCTTGGTAAAAAGATGACCTTCAGTAAAATTATATTTGACATCAGTTGAGATTATAGACGAGGATTTTTAGTCTGCAATAAACTTAATTTGTTTCTGTAATTGTTCTAATTTAACTGCAAATTGAATCTAGATTACTCTTAAGGGACACTAAGGGAACTCATGACAGAAGTGCCGCTAAGACTCCCACTTTATTAATTTACGTAAAAAAAATCCTTCAGTAATTACTAGGTAAAATAGTTCTATTCTTTTTCAATAAATATTCATATAAATACAGACTTTAAGGTTTGTAAAAGCTTCCAAGACAATTTGTATAAATTGTAAACATGGAAATCAGGTGTTATTGGATGTTACTGTTAATGGTACTGCTCTCAAGATATGATTATTCGCACTAACTCAATATCCTCAACTGCAAATACAGTTCAATTATCTTTCAGACTTGCGTTGAAAAAAACATTGCTTTCAGCTTGACTTTTCTATTTGTATATGTCCCACCCATGAATATCTTTGAAAATTTTGTTTTTGTCTCCTTGAACCCAAGCCCATACAACCAACGAGTCTTAATAACGATATTCAATTTTAAAATCTTAAATCTTTTAAAGTAAAACAATCGAAGCAAAAAGCTTTAAAGGGGAAGAAAATCTAATCCTAACAGGTGATATTTTCACAAATCAATCCTCTAATGAGGTAAGGATGGAGGAATTTAAGGTCATCATTAGGACGTCTGGCACCAAAGAGTCGATAAACAGCTGAAAGAATTCAGCTTTGAAAAACGCACTCTCTAGAAAATTAACCTTGTATGCTGAAATGTATATATATTGATATATTAAATTCCTAGCTCAACCTCAAAATGTGGTCTTTAAATGTTTATAAGCGTCTTTAGTAAAAACCATCACTCTCTAATGACTGTTAATTACTTCTCACAATGCCGGTATGATATTTCGTACACAGCTTATGATAAATAGATTATCATTCTTTGCAACAGACTTGAATTCATTTTTATCATTGTTTATTCCAAGGTATGACTTACACTAAGTTTAGGTACTAAGTATGCATGCCTGATTTTCACTTGCCACTTTATTGTACGTACTTCTTCTGCCTTCCTTACCTTTGTAGCAAACTCTTGTAGATATATCATATATGCTCTTTCCTATTGGTCAGTTTTCTCAGTGATATGAATAGAAAAAGAATGCAAGTGATTAACTTTTTCATCACTTCTAGCTTTTAGACAACAGTGTAGGGTATAGAGTCCCAGTGAAATTCTTAGTGTTGCTGTTGGTCTTATACTGATAGTCAAGCCACAGAACCTGTATCAAAATATGAAGAAGCTAAATTGTGTTTAGAATGTCATTCTGAGGTATTAGACTAGCATAACAGGTAAACATCTCTCCAAGCTGATACGTCTTGATACACGGTCGGGGTCCTCTGGCTAAAATAATTTCCAATCATAGTTACATTGAAAGTAAACGCAATGCTTAGAAATTAAAAAAACCTTAAAATTGTATGCCAGTAACAAAGTAGAGAGGATGCTTTAGAGTGTGCAAGTATCTATGCACCTTGTCTACCTTCACTGTTGATAGGCAAGGCTTCCTTAATATACAACTTTCAAAGGAAATTTATGTAGACCTCCACCACAATGTATTCTTTCATTGCCATTCGAATGGAATTCATTGGTCATGCCTTTATCATTGAATGCTAATGGTATTTGCAGCACTGGTATTGATGATGCTGTATCTCTGAAAACAACAGGCTATTCAATAGACAGGCCTCTTTTAACTACATCTATATCACCATCAAATAATGTCTTTAACAACTCAGCAGTCACTACAAAAGAACACTGAAATCAATGAAATGTGGACATTCACTTCCAGTGCTCTGCAAAGAAAAAAACCGACAAAAA
Organism: Morbakka virulenta; assembly: GCA_003991215.1. Taxonomy (NCBI): domain Eukaryota; kingdom Metazoa; phylum Cnidaria; class Cubozoa; order Carybdeida; family Carukiidae; genus Morbakka; species Morbakka virulenta. The sequence goes on from RDPX01000246.1 coordinate 1,239,232, forward strand.
ACCTGAGTCAGTTTAGCCCTCAGTTTTACACAGAATTAAGGCACACAGCCACGAGTTTTGTCGAACTATTAAGTTTGTATTTCGAAAGCACGAAAAAAGTTATGCAATTTTCATAAAAATATTTTGCCATAGCTGCACAGAAAATGTATCAAATATTACAAGTAGAATGATAAAGAAACACCAACATGAATAAAAAAACAAAAATTCTTGTTTAGAACTCCAAAAAATCAGCTACCTTTTAGAATAAAAACAGCCTCCAATTAAGTTCAATATACCAATTCAACAGATTTAAGATAGAACCATCATAAATCTTCCATCACACCAACTAATAATCATTAGAATAAAAGAGCTCTTTAGATAAGTTATCACTCACAAACTAAAAATACAAGGTTTACACAGCACTTGCAAAATACGTACAAGCTTAAAAGGATAGATAAAGAATACTCCCAAAATATAATGGAAATACTATGGAAAATAAGACCATCTGGAAGAGCCTGATAAGTATATTTAAATCTTACGTTCTGTACTTAAAAGAGAAAATATCCATTCTAATTTTTTCTAAACAGCTGGAATTCTTAAGTAAACGTTCTAACATTAATGTAATAAAATGAACACAAAGATGAAATGTACAGGCAAAACCTCCCAACAGACGCAGACCGATTTGAAACAGATCTTTACATGGGTACCCTAATAAACAGTGGCAAACGGTTGACTCTTTGAGCACTAAATAAATTACATAACGACTTTCACTTATCAATTATCGATCAAATCAGATAAACAGACAAGAAAAAGAGAGACGGCTGCTGAGCAAGCTAAAAGCAATTGAAAAATATACAGCCGAAGGGCCCTAAAAATGGACTTCTTCTTCTTCTTCTTCTTCATTGATCGACAATGCAGTCTGAGACTGCCTTGCAAATGCTGCCGTCCTCTCAATGTGGGCTTGGCCGCTGCACAGCTTTACATCCGGTGTCTCTACCTCAGGCAACTTGGAGATTCTCAGTGGGTCGTGCAGTGGGCTGTACCACAGGAGTTCTTCCACTCTCTCGTACCAGCTGTGTTTCACTGGGACATTTCTGACTTTGCTATCCTCCTTTTAGTGNAGATAAACAGACAAGAAAAAGAGAGACGGCTGCTGAGCAAGCTAAAAGCAATTGAAAAATATACAGCCGAAGGGCCCTAAAAATGGACTTCTTCTTCTTCTTCTTCTTCATTGATCGACAATGCAGTCTGAGACTGCCTTGCAAATGCTGCCGTCCTCTCAATGTGGGCTTGGCCGCTGCACAGCTTTACATCCGGTGTCTCTACCTCAGGCAACTTGGAGATTCTCAGTGGGTCGTGCAGTGGGCTGTACCACAGGAGTTCTTCCACTCTCTCGTACCAGCTGTGTTTCACTGGGACATTTCTGACTTTGCTATCCTCCTTTTAGTGTAGAGGTTGGCATTCAACTTGTTGTGAGTGTTGACTCTCATAATGATGACTTGGAAGACTGATTTTTTCCCCTACGTCTGTTTTGTTTTGTTTGTCTCGATTCATTTAGTCTTTTTTCATTCGTAATTGTTTTGGTTTGAGGTCCTCATCTATTTTCAATACTTTCTATCGTCGTCGTAGTCTGTAGATCGTTATCGACCTTTAGTGACCTCTATACGCTCTATACTTTCTATACGCTAAGTGAAAAGATCCCAAAAACCCAGAAACCTAGGAAGACGAAAATGGGAAATAAAAGTAAGCAAAAGTCACTGCAATAATGTTATTTAAAAATTGTAATAATTACACTGGTCAACATGATTGGTAGTTAGAGCTTCTAGTCACAACTCGTTTGAAAGTCTATTTGTTCTATTTATTGATTGTTTTCTACCTTTATTCATAGGAAAAAATATTTAACATCAATAATATGGCTGAAGATGGTACAGGTTACCGAAATATATTCCGCAAATGATAACACATAACGTCATCTGTTATTTTATTTTACATGATTTTTCTGTCAAAGGATTTTTAAACGAATTCTAACTAAATTTGGGCTGCTAATTACGAATATGAACTCAGTTTTTGTCTATCACATCAGGATTTTTAGCGATGCAATTTTCCAATTTTTGATGAAAATTACTCATCAACCTATAGCTATATCGAAGTACATTTTGTATATTAATAATCAAGGAATAACAAATATTACTAAGTCGATGTACAACAATCCAAATAGAATGACAGAAAAAAATAGAAAATATAAAAATTCATACATATATATATATATATATATATATATATATATATATATGGAACACAGTTCAGTATCAAATAGCAATTATCTGAACTTTCTTTTCTTGG
>RDPX01000246.1:1241748-1256502 GCA_003991215.1 Morbakka virulenta
AAAAATATTTAACATCAATAATATGGCTGAAGATGGTACAGGTTACCGAAATATATTCCGCAAATGATAACACATAACGTCATCTGTTATTTTATTTAACATGATTTTTCTGTCAAAGGATTTTTAAACGAATTCTAACTAAATTTGGGCTGCTAATTACGAATATGAACTCAGTTTTTGTCTATCACATCAGGATTTTTAGCTATGCAATTTTCCAATTTTTGATGAAAATTACTCATCAACCTATAGCTATATCGAAGTACATTTTGTATATTAATAATCAAGGCATAACAAATATTACTAAGTCGATGTACAACAATCCAAATAGAATGACAGAAAAAAATAGAAAATATAAAAATTCATACATATATATATATATATATATATATATATATAAATGGAACACAGTTCAGTATCAAATAGCAATTATCTGAACTTTCTTTTCTTGGTTGATCTCTGATGTACAGCTTCTGGGTTGTGTCTCATGAGACTCCAGCAATAATACGCCACCATGTGTGAGTCCCATCGGCCTTGATACCGTTCTTCCATTGTTTTAATGTCCTGATGAAAATGCTCCCATTGTTTTTTACTCACATCCCCAAGATTCTCCGGAAAATTGTCCAAATGACTGTGTAAATAGTGGATCTTGATACTCATTCTACGTACATCTAAGCTCTCACAGACTCATTAGTAGTTCTTCCACAATCTCTTCATAGTTGTCTGATTTCTTATTCTCTAAAAAATTCTATTACAAAATGCCTTACAAGCTCTTCCTTCTGTCTCATTCATAGCTGAAACATTCACCATTGTGGTCAAGAGCTTTGACGAAATATTTCATCAATTTAAGTTTTATGTGCAAGGGAGGAAAGACAATGTTCTTTCTATCCACTAGAGGATCATTGATAACATTCTTATCACCAGATACCAAACTCTGTCGCTGAGGCCATTCATTCTTCACCCAATGCTCTGCTGAAGCTCTACTGTCCCAGCAACACAGGAAATAGGGGTATTTTGTGTACCTTCCTTGCTGACCTAAAAGAAAGTTAACCATTTTCAAATCCACACAAATTACCCACCCATGAACATGATATTGCAACCTCTCTAGAACAATCTTGACGTTGTTATATTCTTCCTTAAATTTTACAGAATGACCTATTTGGTACCGAGCCATACTTATTTCAAACTTCTCTTGGAACTGTTAATAAAAAGCCTCCAATCCCTTGAACCAAAAGCTGGAAGTCCCATAAAGAGAAGTAACCCTTCTACATCAGTACAATATACAAGCTGGCCATCTGAATAGAAGTACTTCCTTCCACAGTTCTGCTTCCCTGTTGCGATAAAATGAGACACTTGTGCCGGGTTTCAACATTCGATTCTCTTGCAGTCTTGAAGCCAACAGTTTATAAGACTCTTTTGGTAGATAAAGATCTCTAACCAAATCATTCAAAGCCTGCTGAGTAAACAAAATTAGTTTGTCACTATCTTCATCACAGGGCTGAAAAATATCTGTAGTGTCTTCTTCATTACTAGAAGAAGGTGAGCAGAGATCTGTGTCATCAATTTTTGGAAGCTCTGTAAATATTGGTACAGGTATTTCGTCAATATGGTCAACTGGTCGAATAGGTGACGGGATACTTGGGTACTGCAGAAATTGCTTGTTTTTCTTATTGAAGCCTTTTACATTGACAAGGTAGAAATAGCAGTCATCTAAATGATTGCTTGGTTCTCTCCAAACCACAGGCACTCTAAACGTGAGTTTTGCATTCTTTCCCTGAGACCATGATCTCAAGGTCTTAACACAGGTTTTGCACACTTTGTGAAGAGCCCAATGCTTGTCTTGGTCTCCACGTGGTACTTTGAAGTAAGCCAAAGACACACTCTTAACAAAATTAGTAATGTTGCACCTCTGATTCTTCAAAGTAAAGCTCCCACAGATGTAGCAAAATATATTTGGATCACTTGAACACTGTCTTCTGTGAGATGTAGAGGTCATTGTTAGGTCAGTAACACATCCTGCAGACAAGAAAAAATTTGTTAGCTACCTGAGTTGTTCCTTGAATCTACCCAACTTCCCACACCTTAAGCATTGTTTCACAAAAACAATCCAGCAGAATAATAACAGTTAATAACTAAATTTAGTGATAAAATCAATACAAAAAACACTACCTGCAAAGGAGTGTTGTGTAAGATGAAATTTGTTTGTTACTTTCGTATCATAAAAAATGGTTATGTTATGCATGTTCTAAGAAAACAAAAAATGTTTTCAGTTTATTGGGAGACTGAATGAAGAGTAAATTTACTAAAATGAATCTTATTATCCGGCCTTTTTTGCTACCTATTTGCTAAGATATTATTTTCCTAAAAATTCATGAAAAAATATAAATATGTATAGTGCAAAAACTTGATGTGGTGGAGAAAATCTAAGATGAGATTTGAATTCAGCACCCTCAAATTAGTCTGAAACTGTTCTTAAATTCCATGCCAGAGAAAAAAAAAATTTCTTTGTTTACCAGTGTTATCTCTTCTAATGAAAAATATAGTAAAATATTTAAGGTGTGAAAATAACAAGTAACGTGCTAATTTTTCTTTACCCACTACTATTTCCATAATTTTCCTTGATCGAAACAACAGACTAACCGACTTTTGACCCTTTGTATACCTGAGAGCTTACCTGAGGAATTCTGCATTATATTAAGCAGAGTTTTTTGCTAGCAAAATGGGATTTGCTGTAGAATACCAGTGTTTGGTTATATTTGGTTATATTTGTCGATAATTGAGGCTTCGGTTGACTAGTACATTAACTAGCTCGGGCTAATTATTTATTCCCCATAAGAGTCCAGTTGATCCTCATATTTACCTGTAGCTCGAGCTTCGAGGAGGGTAAAAAGCTGGTTTGTAAGCACAGCGTCGTACAAAGGTAATGTAGTTCCCGCCGTTCATGATTAAGGGCTCAAGATCAAGTTGAGGTTAAGTTAACATTAATAACTTTCTTCAAGCCGTGTTAGACGGACTTGGAAATGGTTGCCACACAAAAAGGATGTTTGTGCAAGAAACTGGAAATAACTTTGCAGAACTGGAAAAGAACTATTGCTGCATTTTATCACTATCATTGAAAAATAAAAATAAACATTGTCAACAATCAATATTGTAACATTCCCTAAATTCCTTCACTGCTATCCCCAATTACATAAAGGCGGGTTACTCAAAAGAAATTTAGTAGGTATTCATGATAGCATTACAACATTTTTAAAAGACAGAAAACATGGATGTAATCATAGTTAAAATTGTGGATTTAATTTGTTTAATATACATTTAATTGACAGGAACCGTAATAGATAGCATTCCCTTGCATAATATTTTTCAGGATCAGAATACATGATCAAAACAAGCCAGCATTAAATATGCTAGGATCGGTCCTGCTAAAATAAAACTTGAAAATGATCTCTTGGTGTACCTTGTCACATTTTAATCAAACAATAATGCTGTAAGACTGCAAGAAGCACTGCAATACTTATTTTACAGGAAATCATAGTGTTGGCTGTGGACAGTCATGTATGCATCACAGAGGCAATCCACTGAATCAAAAATTAAAAGGTCGGAAAAGAAAAATTGATATAACTTAAGGCAGTTTCTATAGTGCCGGTAACCGGTGAAATGAAAAAAATCCTTGTCAGGTCTAACTAATATTTCATTAGTCGATCTGGTGAAGTAATGATAAAGATTAACCAATGAAATTTAGTCACGTGATTCAAAGAAATCAACCAATCAAATGTAGTCACGTGACTCTAACATTGACTAATGAAAATGTTCACCGGCAGAATAGATTTTTTTCATTTCACCGGTTACCGGCACCATAGACACTTCGTAAACTTAAAAGACCTCGGAATTAAGGTAAGATTAATTTCGACCCATTATGGTATAAGACTGTATAATATTTCTTCCAAAGGAAAATATAGCTTTTTTTTGTTGATATGAATTATGCCTTTCATCTGAAAGTTATGGAAATTTGGTTGATTGTTGTGGAACACTAATTACATATAGAATAGGTGTGAAAAAACAAAAACAGCTAAAACTGCATTCTATTAATATTGCAGATGTTGAAAATTTATCAAATATTGCTAATGAGATACAATGTTTATGTCACAAGGAATGTCCTGGCTCAACAGCAAGTCATCAAGTATGATAATTACTTAGTAATTAGTGGAGCCTAATTAAATGCCAAGACTATTTTAGGTAATTAAATAACATACTTTTCCACAAGATATTAGGAGCTGAGTTTGGTGTTGATGAAGTGTAGATTTTTTTAATTGAGCAAATGGAAGAAATGATGACCTAATTTTTTTCTAATATCACATAATCTAATGAATAACCATTGCACAGATTCAGGTAATAATGAGCCTTTTGTTCATAAATTAATCTATTCTCCGTTAAAGACGTATTTACATGATTAAGGAAGACAGTATTAAATATCCTTAAAAAGATGTCGATGATATTTCTTTCCTGTTCTGCAGCTGTCTTGTTCTGCAGCTGAGCATTCCGATATGTTTAAAAGTGGAATATGACATCATTGTTGAAAAAAATCGCAAAGCAGAGGATACTACGCCCATATGTTATGTCTGACATTTCATAAAAAGGATTTTCACTCTCTTGCTCTCTAATTTAATTGTCATGTAGATAATTATCTCAAAAATATATTACTTACACTAAAACTGCTTTCCTAAAAATTCATCACCAAGCTTTACCTGACCATTTCCTTATAGATAATGCCTCTGGACATATTTTTGATTGATGAAAATGAATAACGAAGAAATATTGTGTGGCCGTAGTTTCATAGTCTTTCAAAGTGGCAGCTAAAAATTCTCTTTGAGTGTTTAAGAACTTCAATTGATGGCTACATGTATGGAAGTCATATCAAAACTAAAAAACTTATTATTTGGTTAAGATAAATGTCGTATACAAAGTCATTAATACCCACAGCGATAGAGTTTCAATTAAAGGTCGTATCAGCAAAGGATGCCCTGTAGAGACACCTACATATCCTTATCAATATGCAACTCCTGGGCCTATTATTATATTTTACTTAAACTATTTCGCCTTTGCTATGGACAACATTGTGTCTCCAGCCAGAAACACTTTAGGAAAAACTGTAAAAATTAAAGTGATGGAGAAGAAATGAAAATGAAAACAGGTGTGAATCCTTCCCCAGGAACTCTTTGGAAGATCACTAAAAGCCAACAGCTGGTGTTAGGAAGAGAATGTCGCAAAGTAAATCTTAAAATAATGGGTATAAATTCCCTGACAAGTCTTCCATATGTGTAGTACCAAATGAGAAAAAGACTATGGGGAAGAGTTTCAGCAGAACAAATATAGTTCTAATATGGAGGGGAACCTAAAATCTACCCAAGCTTACTTTGGTGTCTTAATTTAGACTGATTAAAGTTAAAGGGTGTAAATGTTTGTTCAAAACTTCTCAGGAATTGCTTTGAAAAAACTTATTTATTACTAAATTGTTAAAATATTTCTTTTGAGATGAAATTAAAGCCATACCTGACTAAGTTAGCTAAGTTTTTTACAAAACGTCAATTTTTTGCATTGNTAAATATCCTTAAAAAGATGTCGATGATATTTCTTTCCTGTTCTGCAGCTGTCTTGTTCTGCAGCTGAGCATTCCGATATGTTTAAAAGTGGGATATGACATCATTGTTGAAAAAAATCGCAAAGCAGAGGATACTACGCCCATATGTTATGTCTGACATTTCATAAAAAGGATTTTCACTCTCTTGCTCTCTAATTTAATTGTCATGTAGATAATTATCTCAAAAATATATTACTTACACTAAAACTGCTTTCCTAAAAATTCATCACCAAGCTTTACCTGACCATTTCCTTATAGATAATGCCTCTGGACATATTTTTGATTGATGAAAATGAATAACGAAGAAATATTGTGTGGCCGTAGTTTCATAGTCTTTCAAAGTGGCAGCTAAAAATTCTCTTTGAGTGTTTAAGAACTTCAATTGATGGCTACATGTATGTGAATTCATATCAAAACTAAAAAACTTATTATTTGGCTTACATTGCCTTTGCTATGGACAACATTGTGTCTCCAGCCAGAAACACTTTAAGAAAAACTGTAAAAATTAAAGTGATGGAGAAGAAATGAAAATGAAAACAGGTGTGAATCCTTCCCCAGGAACTCTTTGGAAGATCACTAAAAGCCAACAGCTGGTGTTAGGAAGAGAATGTCGCAAAGTAAATCTTAAAATAATGGGTATAAATTCCCTGACAAGTCTTCCATATGTGTAGTACCAAATGAGAAAAAGACTATGGGGAAGAGTTTCAGCAGAACAAATATAGTTCTAATATGGAGGGGAACCTAAAATCTACCCAAGCTTACTTTGGTGTCTTAATTTAGACTGATTAAAGTTAAAGGGTGTAAATGTTTGTTCAAAACTTCTCAGGAATTGCTTTGAAAAAACTTATTTATTACTAAATTGTTAAAATATTTCTTTTGAGATGAAATTAAAGCCATACCTGACTAAGTTAGCTAAGTTTTTTACAAAACGTCAATTTTTTGCATTGGTTGACTTTTTGTCTTTACAGCTTGTGCTTTATCTTCACAAATATATGATTAGACTTTACATGGAATTCTGTTACCATCTTTTGGCTTACTGCCTTTGACCAAAATTTAATTCCGAAACTTCATGCTGTTGGAGCTGAATAATCTTTTTCAAGTTTCATTCCGAACCCCAGTCTTACTGTCTTGGCTTGCAAAATGATGATTCCCTTTTATATGGATTTTTTTTTCCTTCGTTAACCTAAGAAAGCAAATCTGCCAAATGAAATAAATGTATGCTACAATTCAGAATTCCATCATTTGGTCGACATTTGATCTGTAGAATTATACATATCCAACAGATTTTGGAGACTGTTTCCTTAGGACTACGATCGAACTTCAGTCTGATAAAACCCTGTTACAATCTTCATAATTTGTTTACATGACTGTGAAATCAGTCTACAATTGAAATGGTTTGGTTTGATTTTGTTAATTACTCGTGTGCATATTTTAGTACTTTGTACAGTGGCTCACTCGAATTTTCGGCAAAGAGATGCTTTCGATGCTCCACTTAACCATTTCTTATTGCAAACATTACACAGGGTTTCAACCATCTAAAGACTTCTGAAGCCCATTTTCTGCTACTCAGCAGAGATGTTCTACAAGTTGACTCTTTTTCTTCCCTATTTTCAAAATGCTGATGAGCACTTTTGTTATAGTGTACTTTCAGAGAATTTTATGAACTTAGATTATCGTTCAGTTAAGATATTGTCAACCAGAAACTGGTTTCGGTTTGAAAATGACCAGACATTGATCTCATGCTTGAAAAGTCAAAATCAAAGCTCACTGAACGTGTTTAGTAAATGGTTTAGATTGGCTGGTGTGATTGGTAGAGTGAATATATATATCACTCTTAGGTATAAAAAGGAATTTTAGCTGTCTAATTTAAACGAACGATATATATTGATAATATCCTTTGACCACCAGTAAAAATAGATTAAATTTTCACTTATTTAGATTGTTACTTTTACTTTTACTATCAGATAGAAAGCATAAAACGGAATTCCTAACAAAATTCAAAGATCTGATAGAAATTGTTGACAAACCCCTAATGCATCGTAGGGGTGGGTGGGTGGTTGCTTTATCAATGGTGCCTTTTATCAAAATTAAATTGGCATACAACATTAACTGCTATTTTCAACAAATGGGCAAATATCAGCCTCGATAACATTGCTTCAAAATAAATCCGTATCTGGCTTGAAATACCAGTCTCCATCAACTTACATGTTACCTTGTTATCAAAAAATATGTTTCGGATTCGGCATAACCACAGACTACTTCAATACCCGGACGTTCAACAAATTTTTACTGTAAAATTAGAGAAGGGCTAAAATGTAACATGCTATAAGAGATTGGAGAAAGTGAAGAGCCACTACAGCCTGTGTATATTATGGGTTTGGTATCCAGAGAGAGTGAGGGAGAGAAGCAAGGGTACAATAGTTGTATTTTGGAAAGATAAAAAATTTAGACTAGCCTTTTACAAACTTATCCTAAATAATGAAAAACTACATTTTTTTAATAAAAGATCAATTTTTGTATATACATAAAAATGCGTTTTTGCATTGTCCACAACAATAAATGGAATAAACCATGCCTTACTTGTAGTTACAAGACCACTGTTGTTAATTATGAGACTTCAGGTCAGGATAGTCTCAGGATCAAAAGGCTCCGCTAACATATCCTTTTTAAAGAGAGATACTACTGAAGTTGATAGCTTTCATATACATACTTTTAAATTTATCATACAAAAGAAAAACCAAGTGAATTTGAAATATTGTTGTCCAAGCGAGCGAAACGAGCAAGAACATATATTACAGCTACAATGTACCATAGATGACATATGAAGGGTTAAAATCCATCATGATTTGGAATTTCTCTATTGAGTGCATATCTATAGAGTAGACAGCATATTAGGGGGTTAAACATCTATATTATGATTTGGAAATTTTCTATTGGCTGTTTTTGTATAGAATAGACGGCAAACTTGGGGTTAAAAATCCATCACTATTTCTAAAAAATAAACCATGGTTATTCCTGCAGAAACTTCTTCTCTCAATCTCATAACATGTCCACACAGTTTCCATTTGTTAATTTTCATTGAAAGCTTGATAGGTTCTTCATTCCATCTTTTATAGAGTTTTCTATTACAAATAGAGGGATCTTTTATCATGCTCCTAAGATGCTTTCTGTGTACAGCGTCTGTTTTATTTTTTCCTTCTTATTCAGGTCCTAAACATTAAAGTTACTACTGGCCTGAGAAGCGACTTGCACAGCATTATCTCTTTTTTGATGTCTAAATCAATGTTGGAGAAAGCAGTATGTGACAACTGTATTCGCCCTGTCATATCTTCACAGCGTGCTCTATTTAGACTTTTAAATGCAATAGAATGTAATAATCTGTTTATACCATTTCCTTTTAACATAAAATCCACTCTGTTTACTGACTTCCCAATACATATTCTTCCAAACCCTGTCTTGTCGATGTTCACATTCCTTTTGTGCCACCTTACTGCACATTTTCAGAATATCATTGGCAATTTGGCCAGCTTGATCAAACATTTTAGATTTGTTTCCTTGCTGAGTCATGTCTATCTTTGCCTTGATCAAATTGATTCTCATTACATGCACTTGAGCTACCTGAATGTTGGTTACCTAATGTTTCTGTCTCACTTTTTAACAGTGCCCTCCTTTAACATTTTCCAGTTGTTTTCCCTTTCGTGGTTTTTACTTTTCTTGAACTCATTCTTACTTTCAATTGCTGCTTCCCAGTCTGTAGATTCATCGGCAGCTCTTGCAGCGCCAATCAGCATTTCGTCACGAATCCATTCTATTATGATTATCATTATTATTATCACCATCACTACAAACATACAAATATTGATCCTGTCCATTGCAATATATAACAAATGGAAAACTGGTATCAATGAAAGAATTTTAAAACGGAAAGCAAGAAAAGGAAAGAATAAAAGTTATATTCAGGACTAATGAATACATACTAGATTTAAAAACTTCGAATTACGTTATTGATTCTGTGTGTCTCTTAAACAGCATTGCTGCGGCAAAATTTAACATTTTACCACTAACTTCAGTGTTTACTCTTAATATTTTAAAAGTTGATTGCCTTCCTGGTGTTACAATGTGATCTTTCATCTTCTATTTTTCTGAATGATTATCTAATTGCAACTTATAAACAAGGCTAACCTTGTAAAATTGTGTTACAAAATAAACAATCAGAGTTATTTTGGAATAGTTTTGACAAAAATAGTGCAATTGACCGTCCTCGCTATTCGCTAAAATTTAAATCTTACTGAGAGCTACTTCGACTTTTGATTGCTTTAATTTTAATAGTGTTTCACTTTACTTTTTCTTCTTCCTTTCCTTTCAATTTCAATAGTGTCTCCCTCAAAGGCTTCTTTGTGTCTTCGTAAATTCTGTATATCCCATCACAATCAACAAGTGGTTGAACATTCTACAAATGACCACAATTATTGGACTTTGGAACGACATATTTTAGAATTTATCGCATTATTCCTTAGCTTACCAGGTGCATCAAGCAATCACAGAAAGAATTTCCCCCTGCATTTGATGTGAGTAGCATGCAGAATACCGGGTTTCATCTCATCAATTTTTTTCTAAAACTTAAATGTCCTTCCAGCATATGAGAATTGCTTGTCAATTTGTCACCATATTAAGCAAAAAGACTTCATTACTTCGTTGTTTATTATCAGACATCTCAAAAAATCTACATGACATCTGAGATATCAATTTTCAAGATGCTCCTCGTCACAATATTAAGCTGTGTTATTTAGGAGTGCTGTAATTGGGAGAGGATTTTTTTAATGACTCTTTAATTCAATGCAATTATTATTATTATTATTTACGAAATTTTTCGCTCTTTTTGTTTTTATGTTAAAGCAAAGTTACAAAAGCAGTGTAATATTACGTGATGCTTGCTGTAACAAAATTTAAATGATAAAAAAAATTGAAAATTTATTAAACAGAACAGTGTTAAAATATAGGCAGAAAAAAACAAGTCAAAATGTAAGAAAATATATCAATAGAAAATTAAAACAATACAGAGTATCCAGTTTTAAAAAGCATTTAGCTGCTTCTATTAATCTTTATTTAGAAACGGTATACAGAGTTTACATATTTGATCTTTCTCTTAAAAGACATTTTGTCGCTTGCTCCTTATTCAGTGCCAACCAATCATCGTAGGCATCGAGAAAGAATATCTTAACCTATCATAAGAATATCTTTACCTAACATAATTCCATATGTAATCCGTAACTCCTATTAAGTCACAGTTTTCTCCGGTCTAGAATAAAACATGGGCAGGGCATGTAGCCTATGGCAAGCAGAACCAATTTAAGACTTCAGTAGCCAGATTTTTATCTGCATAAATCTTTCGCCACAAGCAGTTTGTTTGATTCGCCTTTCTTCCACTCCGGTGCTTAAAAGTGATTAGTAAACTAAAGGGGGAATAAGTATTAAAGGGCTATCAAGCTCTTTGTAAGATTTCAGCCAAATGCACAAGAGTATCGAAGAAAGCTGTCTACCTGACAAGATTACAAGATTACTCTACAAAGAGGAAAGATTTGAATGAAATTATAACCTGGTCATTAGTTGACATCAACTGAAACTGCCCATCTATTGCTGAAAAAAAAGTGGCTTCAATGTTATTGACGGAATCAATCAACAAAACGCAATACTGGAATTCAAAGTTTCGAGAACAGGAGTTCAGAAGTTTGTTTGGAAATATTCGCTAAGCCTCGTAATAACATGTGTAGACAAATCAATATCTCTCACAAAGAGACTTAGCCTGTGGAAGTCTGAAGATATCGATCCACTGGCCTATCATTACTTAAAAAGAATTAAGACAGCCAACGAACCTGATAGTGTTTTGTATTCGTAAAGGTTTGCTAAATGGATTGTATTAACACATTTGTCTCTCAATGAATATTTGAAGCGGTGGAGAAAGCGAAATATGCCACCAACGGTTAAATGGTATTTGTAGAAAATGTCATTCAACTCAATAACATAGTAAGAGACTTCAAGATATGAAACGTTTTCATTCTAAACGAATTAAGTTTATTATTTAGTGCTAGAAAAGAACAACGGAAGATACTAATTAACAAATGCCGCGGTAGAATATCACTCAAAGAAAGTATAACTTTGGTCATACCTTACTAGTAGCACTCTGCTCTAAAACAAGATGGACGGCTTCTGTTGATAGATAAGATGCCAAAGCTCACATCATCCTTTTGGTTGAAAATACGGTCTTCTGCATGGGCCTTGACTTTGTCCCTGTCTCTCTTTGTGTGTCTCGCTCAGTGTCTGTCTGTTGGTCGGTCTGTCTTTCTTTCTTTCACCCTCTTTGCCTTCATCTTTCTTTAACCACGAGGGTATACAAGCCGTATTATATCAAATGCAATAGCCTTTCTTTCTGTGATAATATTTTCACTGCCCATTGTAAATGCTTAGACTGGTCAGAATTTAATATACCAGAAGGCAATAATTTTTCCTTTTAAATTTATCCACTTTAATACCGTATTGTAGTAACTATCAATACCTTATTTATGATTTATAAGGTACAAGTATTCTTAATTATCTAATCCATCGACAACCTACTGTCCTGCAAGTCCGATTTTTTTNTACAGAGTTTACATATTTGATCTTTCTCTTAAAAGACATTTTGTCGCTTGCTCCTTATTCAGTGCCAACCAATCATCGTAGGCATCGAGAAAGAATATCTTAACCTATCATAAGAATATCTTTACCTAACATAATTCCATATGTAATCCGTAACTCCTGTTAAGTCACAGTTTTCTCCGGTCTAGAATAAAACATGGGCAGGGCATGTAGCCTATGGCAAGCAGAACCAATTTAAGACTTCAGTAGCCAGATTTTTATCTGCATAAATCTTTCGCCACAAGCAGTTTGTTTGATTCGCCTTTCTTCCACTCCGGTGCTTAAAAGTGATTAGTAAACTAAAGGGGGAATAAGTATTAAAGGGCTATCAAGCTCTTTGTAAGATTTCAGCCAAATGCACAAGAGTATCGAAGAAAGCTGTCTACCTGACAAGATTACAAGATTACTCTACAAAGAGGAAAGATTTGAATGAAATTATAACCTGGTCATTAGTTGACATCAACTGAAACTGCCCATCTATTGCTGAAAAAAAAGTGGCTTCAATGTTATTGACGGAATCAATCAACAAAACGCAATACTGGAATTCAAAGTTTTGAGAACAGGAGTTCAGAAGTTTGTTTGGAAATATTCGCTAAGCCTCGTAATAACATGTGTAGACAAATCAATATCTCTCACAAAGAGACTTAGCCTGTGGAAGTCTGAAGATATCGATCCACTGGCCTATCATTACTTAAAAAGAATTAAGACAGCCAACGAACCTGATAGTGTTTTGTATTCGTAAAGGTTTGCTAAATGGATTGTATTAACACATTTGTCTCTCAATGAATATTTGAAGCGGTGGAGAAAGCGAAATATGCCACCAACGGTTAAATGGTATTTGTAGAAAATGTCATTCAACTCAATAACATAGTAAGAGACTTCAAGATATGAAACGTTTTCATTCTAAACGAATTAAGTTTATTATTTAGTGCTAGAAAAGAACAACGGAAGATACTAATTAACAAATGCCGCGGTAGAATATCACTCAAAGAAAGTATAACTTTGGTCATACCTTACTAGTAGCACTCTGCTCTAAAACAAGATGGACGGCTTCTGTTGATAGATAAGATGCCAAAGCTCACATCATCCTTTTGGTTGAAAATACGGTCTTCTGCATGGGCCTTGACTTTGTCCCTGTCTCTCTTTGTGTGTCTCGCTCAGTGTCTGTCTGTTGGTCGGTCTGTCTTTCTTTCTTTCACCCTCTTTGCCTTCATCTTTCTTTAACCACGAGGGTATACAAGCCGTATTATATCAAATGCAATAGCCTTTCTTTCTGTGATAATATTTTCACTGCCCATTGTAAATGCTTAGACTGGTCAGAATTTAATATACCAGAAGGCAATAATTTTTCCTTTTAAATTTATCCACTTTAATACCGTATTGTAGTAACTATCAATACCTTATTTATGATTTATAAGGTACAAGTATTCTTAATTATCTAATCCATCGACAACCTACTGTCCTGCAAGTCCGATTTTTTTTGAAGGCTGAGAGAAGGCAATTCAAAATTTAAATCCACTTCCTTCCTTGTAGGTATATGAATATCGCAATTAAGGTAGTGGTTTTTAATCAAAGGCTAAGGCCCTTATTCCATTAAATAGGTAGGTTGACTACAGAAAGGGCATTAAAATAATAATAATAAAAATATAATAAAATAATAAATATAAGAAAATAAAAATATAAATTTAAGTATAATAAATAATATAATATGAATATAATTAAAATATACCCTGCTTCAGAAGATTTAAACGCTTTTTCCATATCACAGTCAGAGAAATGATAAAGTAAAAACAACTGACAAGATAAGAAAGAAAGTGATTAAGAAAGGCATTAGAGAAAAGTCAAATAGGCCTTTAATTTTTTTTATATTTAGCTTCTTCCATCCCAAGCATTGTAAGTTGTTAATGTGACACTCTGTTACTACTCTTTAACCATACTAAAGTAGAAAGTAACAGGACGTCCAAGAAGGCAACCTCCACGTGGTGATGCCTGGATGCTTATTAGCAAGATTTTTCTGACTAGTTAGTAACGAATAGTCTTCGATTCAAGCTGTTCTTCCGTACCATTGAAGAAATCGATCTCGTCGTTCATGTGATTTCGAATCTTGTTCGTCGTCGATTTGGAGAAATTTTTTGAAAAACCAACCAGGAAATGTGCGTCTTCGACGCCCCTGTAGTTGGGAGAGATATTCCCGGTGCAACCTACTCACTTGGTCACAGCTGTATACTGGGGGGCCGTTGCTGTGGGCTATAGATATTCACTTGTTTTGGCGGTGAGGGAAGGTTTGTTTCCCGCTTCATGAGACCGGATCGAGCTCTCCGAGGTGGTCTTCCAATCTGCCTCCAGCAGCTTACACACACACAGAGAGAGAGAGAGAGAGAGAGAGAGAGAGAGAGAGAGAGAGAGAGAGAGAGAGAGAGAGAGAGAGAGAGAGAGAGAGAGAGAAA
>RDPX01000246.1:1272881-1297969 GCA_003991215.1 Morbakka virulenta
ACTATGGTATCTGCAAGATAAAATTTGCTCTGATGTGAGTAATATTCCTCGAAATACAACTCAGCATATATTCTTTTTATATTTGAAGGAGCCGTGGCTTAATGGTTAGTGCAACTGCACAGTAGCCAAGAATTCCGGGTTCGATTCCCTGAGCGGGCGACTTTGGAAATTCACAAAAGAAAAAGCCATTGGTTGGTGTCAGGGAGGGCATCCGGCCAAGAAATTCCTTACTGCCAAATCCAAGTCCCTGTGAAGGGCACCGTCTGAGCCCCAGTACTGAGGGAAAATGACGTTAAAACCAAAAAAATAATATTCTTTTTATCTTTATTACAATAAAAATATCAACCACTTAATATATTGTGTTTTTTGAGACCAAAGCAGCTAATTTTGGTACAGCCCGTTAAAATGGCCCTGTTCACAATAGAGTCCTTGAAAGTATCATTGAAGACAAAGACTTGAAAATAAAAAATATATGTGGATTGGTTGCACGAAACTGATTCGATCCGGTGCCCATGGCTTTCTGTTTGATCTGGGAACTAATCTAATGGCGCAACCTTCTCAACCAGGTCATGATTGCACTTCAGTATGCAGTTCAGATTTAAAAAGCTAAACTCAATAACATGGAAATCTTAAAAATGAGAAAAGGTAAATTCATGCAAAACCATCTCAACGAGTATATTTGATCATTTAAAAAGCAAGTCACAAAATAAGAACAAAGAATAAAAGTTTGTCTCAGGAAGGCAAAAAATACAACCAGTAGGATTTAGACACTCTCTCAAATATATTTGGATTTTTCATTGATGGAACCCCTGGTAAACAGTGTGCCCATATTTGTCTTTCACAGATATCCACCTATGAAAGACCCGAACGGAAGGAACAGATTAAGAAAAAGTGGGACAGAAAGCACGCAAGACACCATAAAATGCAAGACATACGGATCGCCCCCCCAGGACCCTCCGTGGGAAGGTCCTTCCTTTTGGGTTGGTCATCAGCCAAAGCTCAACTACCTCAAGACCACCTGTCCTGTGTGGTTGGGCCCTATAGCCGAAGACCCGATCAAGGAGAGACCAGAGCTCTACACTTGATCTTAGCCAAAAGGCCGAGAAGCGATCTCTCAAATATATTACCCTTTACAAGAGAAATTGCCCGATATCTAAAGGGAAGATATCGAAAGTTGAAAAAGGAAAAGGATTGATGGCAATAATTTCACAAAAGAAAAAAAGCAACGATTTTTGAATTATCCCCTTTAGTTAATTCCATTATTTTTTCTTGAGAATACGGATTAATTTACATTTTTAATTGCAGGCTGTATTTGGTAAAGAGGTGTGATCATTGTCTGCTAAACCCTGCACTGCAGGTGCATTATATTTGGCCAGTTCTTGTCTATTGTTTTCGCATGCAATACTTGATTGAAGCTCAGAACCGCATGCTGATAAATATGTTATGGTAGTGTTAACATTGTTTTCTTGTACAATCCGTAACACCTTTTATATTGGCACCAGTTACAAGTGAAAAGATAGGAGAATAATTACCAACGTCAATTGTAGATAATAAGCTTTATCAACATACGTTGAAGTTATTAGGAATGTGCCGCGTTTGTCAGATGTACAATAAAATCGCCAAACAAATGGTGTAAGAAGAAAAGGAATGACGTCAACTCTGATAATTGAATTTTGTATTACACTTATGAAGGCTGCCAACATATTAAAAAGCGTTCATTACACCAAACCTTGCTACTATTATATAAATAATTGAGTACATTCCCCGGTAGTTATTTGGCCACGTTCAATATGTTCTAGCTCGACGACTTGCATGATTTTCCTAGATTTGGGCAAATAGACAAAAAACCTTATACTTTATGATAAGCGATAGATAAAGAAATGAATAAAAGTTCCCTCTAAAATGTATGCGAAGCCAAATTTTTGTCATGTTAAACATTTTTAATAACTATGGAAAGCAAACACAGTCTGAACTGCATTTAATTGCGCTAGAATAGTCAATATTCTCAAATAATGCAGCTTTGCGAAAGGTTTTTTGAGCCCCAGAAAAAATATTAATAACTTTAAAGGAAGATCAAACCTCTAACCACAGTCCAGAATTTCCCTTCTTTGAAAGTGACAATATTCTTCTCGTCAAACAAAAAGCAGATATTTTTTCTCACTATTAAGCCTCCAGTTTCCTTCGTGATATATTACCAACCTGTTTTCTCAGTAATGCACCAGTAAGTTAGCGGGACCTACGCCTATCCCTGGTTCTTTGACAAAAGATGTCTACACTGATAAACACGGTGTCGTGAACGAAGTCACGATTTATATAAAATGAACCTTCGCGAAGATTATAAAGATGCAAACTCATGCTGAGACGTCATGAAAAAGAACTTTTGTATTCGATGTTAGAACATTCGAGCAAATGCTGAAATAAGCGTTTCTATTGTGTCTATATTTAGGATTTGGGNCAGTCCAGAATTTCCCTTTTTTGAAAGTGACAATATTCTTCTCGTCAAACAAAAAGCAGATATTTTTTCTCACTATTAAGCCTCCAGTTTCCTTCGTGATATATTACCAACCTGTTTTCTCAGTAATGCACCAGTAAGTTAGCCGGACCTACGCCTATCCCTGGTTCTTTGACAAAAGATGTCTACACTGATAAACAAGGAGCATATATGGGTGCTTTCCATGGTATCCAGCTTAGCCATTAAATCGGGAGAAGGTATCTCGGTTTTGAAATAAGCCGGCTCCTATAGAAAGAGGTCAAGGCAAAGACCCAAGTACGAATGGGATAAGACGATAAAAACTGCTTGAGCAATGAGAAAAACCAGATGAATGACGAAAAAATATATATTCATTAGTCAGAGAGTAGACTACACTCTAACAAGAATGCATTAAACGATGATGACACATGTATGATAAAGATTCTTCTTTATTAGGTCTAAAAGTTCACTACCAGTCTCACCTTTTTCACATTCTAACATATTCTATCAGGCTATAGTAAGAATTCTTTACAACTAACAGTTTCATATTACGCAATATATGATAGGTCAAAGAGAAAACTTTTTCTCCATCAAATATGTATGAGTAATCTTTTTTACTAAATTGTTGCAATCAAAAATGATAAAAAAAACTGCAAAAGATCTGATGGATAAAATACGTCCTCGCCCATTGACAAAAATTGGCTACGGGTGTTTTCTTTGAATTTATCTATGGGTTGTCAAATTTGTAATTCCTAAGATATTGTACGAACTCTCTGTAGAATGATTACTGCTGTTAAAAAAAATTGTCCAAAATTTATAAGATGTAATTAGTTCAATATTCTTACTATTCCCTCTGTTAATTTTGTTCTATTTCAACTTTCTGGCCTTTTTCACTCTAGATCTCATTTCTCCTTAAAAGCCAATTTGGTCATTTTTTGCCAAAAATCTTTAAAATTTTTTCAATGATAGGAATTTCTTCAGGGCTACAGTAGAGTTTGTCCTTGTTTCTGGCCCTTTTACTGAACATCTAAGTTAGAAAAGAAAGTAGACAGGCCTGGTGATAAATGTTTCGAGCGATAGTCAATAAAAGACCACCCAACAATCAAGAAACTCTTTGGAAACATTCCTCTTATCAACAAGTCCATAAATCAACCAATATTTAGATCTGCTAGACATTGTTGGCACAGAAAGAAAAAAGTTTGAACAATAACTGTTTCCTCGTGAAAGGTGCCCACAAGTTCTCGCAAAGAAAGATTTACATCTATCAAGCAATACAAGACACAAGATAAAGGGCGGATGAAGTACCGAATGCAATGAACAACAAGATAGAGAAATCGTGCCACGGGAAGCAGAGCTTGGTCGACCGAAAAATAAGAAGAATTTCAGTCAGAAAAAGTATGAAAATAAATTTTTTTTTCATTTGATATTTCAAATTTTGTTTTGATAACATGTCTCAGAATGCAGATGTATTATTTATCATTTATCATCAATCTAGTCAGATTATAGTCACTACAAAATGGACATCCTCTGCCTAGTATTCGTCCAGTATAGAAACTTTACTAAGTCCTTTGGTTTGTATATCAGTGGAACGTAGAAGATATTTTTCTCTGGGTAAGTAACTTGAAAAATGATCCTCTGTTTTTCAGCCTATGCATCGTTTGCTCTGATTTCTTTATACAGTTTCAAAGTTAAGGAGCTCGGTACGACGGTAGTTAATAAAAGGATACGTTTACAAAAACACTCTTTACCCCACCCTCCCTTTCTATTCTGATTGGTTAGTCCGTGTTAAGGCTGAGAAATTAGTTCCTACTACTCAGACTGAGTGATTGGTACAAGTACATTTTTGCTTATTACTAGGCTTGGTTCTTGGAACGATGTGTTTGGGCAAGTTTTCAGAATTTTAATGTATTTAGTGCTTGTAACAGAGAATTACAAAACAGTGCTCAAAATACTCGCCATCTTTATTGTAAATGCTTTTAAAATTCGCCACTAAAGGTTCAGATTCACCCAGACTTCCATATTCTGCAGCATTTTTGTCAAATTAATGATGCACAGCTCTGTTTTGTCCTTCACATTATAGGAGAAACGCTCCTTTGGTCGTCCTCTCTTTCTTTTACTCTATCCATCTCCAAACAGGAGATTTTATCCTGTTTACTTTCACCGTGTATCATTTCAAGCAGGAACAGAGTTCTGCTTTGTTTTGTATTGAAAGAGGCACTTGCCACACATTTATCCAGTATTCCAAATATTGGAGTATATTTCAGTCCAACTGATGCACAGTACCCGTTTGTAGATATATATTTTATCTTTAATCTGATGTACCTTTTATCATTAATCAAAAAATAAGGTTTCAGTTATGTTGTCTCTAGCTTCACAATAGAAGTTTTGCAACCAAACACTAGCGTAGAAAAATCCATAACTGTCATAAAATAATTCTAGATATTAACTTTTATATTTAAAAACATTATTAACGGAAAGGATTTAAGCCTAAAGAAGAACAACTTTTGGTTAACACTGTGATAAATTTCACTTTAAGGGACTTGTTTCGAACCAGGGGGTTTCAGATTTCATAGCTCATTGAACAATGTACAGCAAGAAGCTGTACATTGTTCCACATGCTGTTGTAATTACAAAGATCCAGTTTTTCTATGATACATTATTGTTACTTTTGTTAATATCATATGTGAGCTGCCGTCCAGCTCTGTGTCCTTATCAACCTGTTGTTGTTGTTGTTGTTGTTGTTGTTGTTGTTGTTGTTGTTGTATAAGCTGCTGGAGGCAGATTGGAAGACTACCCCAGGGAGTTCGATTCAGCCTCATGAAATGGGAAACAAACCTTTCCTCACTGCCAAAACAAGTGAATATCTATAGCCCACAGCAACTGCCCGCAGCAACGACCCCAGCTTGAAACGAAGGCTATTCGTTACCAACCAGTCAGGGAAACCTGGTTGGTCAGCAGCCAGGCCTCACCACGTGGAGGTTGCCTTCTTGGACGCCCTAACAACCTGTATTTTGGAAGTGTTTTTAATCCCATTCAATTAGTGCAATCAGAAATAAACTTACCATTTCAAAAAGAACAACTGAAGTCATAACCAATAACTAAATAGCAGTATTGCATCAAAGTAAAACTTTTATTATTAGAAAGTAGGAAAGAACAAGTCTATAGATTTTTGATAATAGTTGAAAGCAGCAAATGATTTTACTACTCTGACCAATAGTTTCCTGAAAACTGATGAAGTAAACCAACAGAATAATTATAATCGATATTATTTCCTTTATTTTGACTACTCTTACAGTGGCATCGCCAAGTTTACTCGCTAAGCTCTAAATGAAAAACTCCCTAAGTTCTATAAGTCAAAACGTACAAGTAATCTAAAAATTACATCGAAGTTTTAATCAATCTTTTGCCCTCTTGAAGTAACAACAACAAATAATTGACACATCTACATTCAAATGTTATTTGTATCCAAATTATTGTCGGAAAGGAAACTACACAGTTTGAAAAGATTATATGTTCTTTTTGAAATTACAGGAAAACCAATTGCATTTCCTATACGAGCAAAAAGCACCAAGAATCCGTTTTCACGAATTATGTTGTAGGAAAACCTCGGGAAATGCCGAAACATAATCATGGACTAGTTGGAGCAATATTAAGAGGTCAGCCTTCCCTGACCTGCTCTGTGGGCTATTCTCAAAGGGACAATTTACTTGTGACACAGTTTTACAGTCCATGTTATCTTCATATGAACTAGACTGTAAGAAATTATTTAAGTCACATTTAGAATAACGGAAAAGGTTTTCATTAAAGGTGATAATTGCAAACCATCTTATTTTATCTTATCAATACACCAGCTGTAGAATATTCCACGCGGTTTTACTTTTCCGCTAACCACATGTATTCTCAATAGGTCACGATAACAAAGATCTGTCATTTTTATGGTCATTAACATATTTTTGCTCTGCCACGTGCTTTTAGCTAATAGTTTCTACAATATCCAAAATCGCATTTGTTTTGTCTTATTGAAATTCTTTTTTTCCAAAAAAGTAAACTGCAATTCTTGTTTAAAATGCCCTTTTTCACCTTACTGAAGCAAGATTTAAACAAAAAAAGTACCTGGAACTGTCTGTTACATATAGTGTAAGCAGTTATACCGGAAAACAGCACAAGTTGTAAAGGCTTTCGTGATTTTTAAAAATTTCAGACTTAATAGTCTAGCTATGCTTCCAACGGTGTCAATATGACATAATAATATTAAACAAAATAGCTTTCGAGTATTGCTTTACTTCTAATTATATTTCATTTAGGAAACTGTTTGTTTTAATAAAGGGAAACAGAGGTTCCTGTTAGAAATATTAGTAACAGGTGTTGTCCATTTGTCTTTCTTGACGTTTACTGTATCCATGATACACTAAAGATAACTTTAGCTTGAAAATTAAAACAGATTAAACATATCACAGTCTGAAATTAGAAGGCATTATTAAAAGTGTATCCCAGTCAAAAACATTACCATTCTGATAAACAGTGCACAGACTACAGTTAAAAATTAACTGCAACAATTCCTGCTTTGGGTTACTGAGGGCAGGAGAGAATAAAGACGTGAAATGAACCAAAGAATTATTAATTTTTTCATAACCAACATGTTTATTATAGCTAGGGGTAGTTCTGGGGTAGGGTTTTTTTCTGGGGGCTGAGAAAGCTAAGAATTATTGTGTTGTCGCATTCAAAAGAGAACCAGAAGAGCCCACTCAGTCTGGATGTTGAGCTTCCTACATATTTTCATCAATTCTACTTGTGTGCCCAATTACAGGCAGTGAAATCTCTTTTGTTGAATCAGATTGAGCACAAAAAGTAAACTGCAAGAAATAAAGCAAAAAAAGAAAAGTGTTGTAATTCAGTAAACATGAATTAACTACTTCATATTGTTAACTGACGTGGCTGTTGTCTGGCAAAAATATCGCGCAAAATCCTGAACCTTCTTCCAGTTCTCACAAGTCCTTATTCCCGACAATCCTGTTGTAAAATGCATAAAAAGAAAAATCAATAAAATAACTGAGGTAACCTCCAACCTCCAAACTACAAACTGTATCAGACAGTCCCGTAGCGCTAGTAATAACAGATTAAAACTACTAACTACTGGTACAACGGTAATGTACAATAAACTAACCGAACGAACCCTGTTCGTTCACAGTAAAACAACTAGTTAACGTACACACTTGTACAAATAATCAAATAGAATAAAACACTTCCCTTAACTCCACTGGAAAGCACGTCTTGCCAACGCCAGGGCGTGTAGGCTCCTGTTTGATTCAGGCAGCAAGGATACGCGCCTGCGCATATACCATCTTTCAGAGCATCAAGATGGCGGCAATGCCACATCAAGATGGCAGCTCACGGAGAATCTCACAACAAGTCCTAATATCACTAAATCAACATGATCCACTGCTAAATAAAGCTTCAGATCAAATAAATGGAGCTGATATCACTTGTTCACAGAAAACAACTTTTCAATAATCACCAGCTTTCTTCCAAAGTGCTGATCATGTAGGATGACAAGGAAATCTCGAATGTTTTTATGGTTAAAAACTAAAAAAGACATAAACCACTGAGTATATGGAACTTTGAAGAAAAGACAGGAATAAAAGGGTGAGCAAAGAAATATGAGTTGATCTTAGACTTGAAAACATTCAAGTCACATTGTGAAAGAAAGCATTCAGAAGTCAAAAGTTTCTACAATCTAGCCTTCAGAGGAAAACAAAACTACATATCATGGAATGATTTATTTCAACAAGAGGCAACGAAAGCATAATTATGAAGACCTCAAGGAAAACTAATCACACGAGATATAACAACTGAGCTGGGACCTACGAAGAAAGCTCATTAGAACACTTTCTGTAATAATATCTATGAAAAAGAATAAGGCAAGCTAGATTTCATCAATGTGACAAAGTTTCAAGAGCAAAAGCAAGATTTCAACCTATCTAATTATTAAAAGTCTCTAAACTCGATGAAGAACATGAAGATGGAATGAGGGAGCATCTGTCTAGATGTGTTACCTCCTTGCAAGAACGGGTGTTAAATCTAAGATATAAAATGGCCTTAGGCGTAAGGAACTCTCTTGCGCAATACCAAAAAAGGAACCTATCTAGAAGTAGACTTTCCAATAGATTGGGTATAAGAACACGAAAAAGATTTGGAAAATAAAATGCAAAACAGTCTCATTGATGACCATTCAAGAGAAGAAGCAAACTTAACAGGTTTAACATCAAAAGGATTGCGCATGAATACTGGAGGGAGATAAAGATTCAGGTTTCTACCGAATGACATCATTTGCATTTTTCCCGTATTGAAACAAACTGGACACTTCTTTCCCCAGTTACTGGCAGCATAAAGGTCAGATTCTAAATCTTCCGCAAGTTTGACTTATACTGCTGAGTTGGCTTGTGTTCACTCCAGAGTACAGGGTAGTGTCATCAGCATAAATGCTAATCCACTGAAGAAAGTTAACAAGAAGACCGTTGGTATAAAGAAGAAAGGTAGTTAGACCAAGAATAGAACCTCAAGAAGTGCTAGCAATAGTGGAATACTCATCAGATGAACTTCTATTTAGTGTGACAAGCATTTTACATCCAATGAGAAAAGACTGAATAATAGCAAATATCCTTCCACAAATATCATATCTATAAAAATTTTGAAGCAAACTAGAGTGCCAAACCTTTTTAAATGCCTTGGAAATGTCTAGAGCTATAGCAGTTTTATCACCAAAGTTATCTATAAACCTATAGATACGTTCCATGATTATATTTACCAATGGAGCAAGATCCCATAATTCCCATTGGCCTTTGATGTAAAGGAATTTTTAACTATAGCAAATTGAGATCAACTAACATTTGGAAAGAACCAATTTAATTAGATCTTTGTCCCAAAGATAGAAAAACAGGGTCAAACTTGAAAACCTTAGCTTGGCACTGTTTTTCAATTATAAGAGAGATTTGCTGTACTGTTAAATTCCACAAAAAGGCCTTGGAGAAGATTAGAGTCACAAAAAACCCCAGCTACTCCATAAAAATCAGCAACATACTTGGTCAGCAACTGGAGACTGAAGTTGTACAGAAAGTGACATCTTTTTAGTTTTTTTCCATAGTTGATCTAAAGGATAAAAAAAAAAAAGAATTTAAATACTTTGCAGAATAATGACAAATATAAATTAGTGACCCTCAAGACTATTGGAAGGACAAAGCAACAAGGGTGCAGTGTTATTTTGTCATGCCAAGTTTATAAATTATTACTTCTTAGAAATGGATAAATGGTAATCTGGGCTGCATTTAAGGAATATGTTGCATTTGGTGTTTATTACCAATTTATGCTGGGTAATATGAAAGTTTCATTTCACATGAGTATGTTGCTTTAATACACAATTTTCTGAAAACTATCTAAGTTGAGGGAACCCCGTGTTAAGATAAATAATGCACATTTTATTGTGTTATGTTTGTTTGAAAACTGCACCCACTATTAGTGTTTTTATAACTGAAGTGTAATGCAGTCAATGAAAATTGTCCTCAGGTATTAATGCTTGAAGTCCGTCTACACCATCAAATGTTTTTTCCAATTTTTGTCTCTTCTCCCAACCTTCTCCTAATGTCTACACTCTATTTTGTCTTGGAACGTCACACCTTTGATTTTTTTAGCATCTTCATTTGTGTTGTTTGCAATATTATTTCTTTTTTTTCACCCATTGTCCATACTTCCGTGCTATATAAGAGAACAGGACCTATTATGGTGTTGTATAACTGGATCATAAGTCTTCTTGGTATCTTCCTATCATTTATAATACCTGATAGCTCTTCCCACTTTGCCAAAGCTGCTGATCCTCTTACTCTAACTGCTGCCTTAGTTTCTCCTCTGACATTTATTCTCACCCGGAGATATTTAAACTCTTAAAGCTCCGGTGATCTTGTCCTTGTTCTTGACACTGATCTTGACTTCTCTCCTGTTACTTGCCATGAACAAAGTCTTCTTGATATTAACTTTCAATCCTTTCTACTCCATACCTACCTTCCACTTCAATTATCTTTCCTCTAGTCCTTCTTCACTGTGTGCTGTAATAGCGAAATAAGCAGCAAAGAGCAGTTTCCATGACAGGCAGTTTTCTGAGTTCATTACTGATGACATTAAGCACCACAATGAACAGAAATGGACTTCAACCTGACCCCTGAAGGATTCCCTCTCGGATATTAAACTTTTCAATTCTGCCATACTATGTTCTGACGACAGTTTTTCCCCACAATATGTTAACTTTACCATACTTATCAGCTTTTTAGGTGAATGTTGTTAATAAAGAGACCAGCACAGTAGGTCTGTAGGAACTCGGTCATACATTCATTTTACTTCAACGAACGGATAGAACATCTCCTTACTTATTTCGAGAAGCTTTTCTCCAAGGGTCTTATGACAAAGGTTGTATCAATTGATCCTGGACTGAATCCTACCTGCGCAGTATCTTTCTCACTTGTCACATTTAGCAGGGATTTATAGTACCTTTTACATCTATCTTTTACTTTTTTCTCATCTTTTAGCAGCACTCACTCGTTATCCTCTATGATCGCTACTTTTGCAACGTCCAGTTCAAAGTTTTGTTGTTTGGTTACTTTACGAATCAATTTTTTTCCTTGCCTGGCTTCCATTTTCTCATACCACTCCTATACTCTCTCATTTCCCTTGGCTACAGCTCTTTTTGGTTCTCTTTTGCTTTCTCTTTATAGTTCTTTTCGGTTTTCATTCTTCTCTTTCTGTCATGTTAAGAAGGCTTCCTTCTTGTTTACAATGACACCCTGCAACTCTGCACCCGACCATCAATGTTTCCCTTCCTTTTTGTTAGCCTCCTTGGTGGTTCAATACAGCACTTCATGGACTCCCAGTTTTTGTATACTTTCCTTAGTTCTGTTCTATATTTTTCTTTCGCCTTTCTGGTTCTCGGTGACTTTGATTCCTCTTATATTTCAGGCATTGATTCTCCTCTTTGTTTTTTCCCTATTTTCTTGTTTGATTCTCAGAACAAGACAGAGAAGTCTGTGCTGAGCTACAACCGCGTACCCTGGTATTACCTTGAGTTCTTGATATTATTGAGATTTACTCTCTTCGTCATCACATAATTTATATATGTCGTACGCTGTTCATTCTTGTAAAAAACGTGGTACTCCTGAAGCAAGGAATGTGTTTACAACAGTCATGTCCAGGTTTTCTGCACATTTCAGAAGTCTTTCTTCTTCTCTCTATTTCTGTTCAGATCCCTTCTCACCGTGCACTTCTTTGAATCCATTTGTGTATTTTCCATGTGTCCTTTCAGGTATGTTCCCTCTAAAATCATCTTATTTGCTAGTGTATACTGTGTTACTCTCGAAAATGTCTACGAACTTCTAGGGTTTTTTTTATCTGACTCACCAGTCAGGTATGTATTTCCCATGACCGCAGCTTCATTTTTATCAGCTTATCTGAGAAACATTGTATTTCAATGACTCTTTCTTTGTACTTTTGGCTCAAGATGATTCCAAAGCCATTTCATTTGTTTCCTTCTTTACTATAATAAATATTTTATCCATCTTCTATTGCTCTTCCACCTTTTAAACCCCAATTTATCTCTTGTATTCAAAAGATGTCAATGTTGATTTGCTTGCTTACGTCCATCAGCTCTCTTCCTCTTTCTGTCGAATCGAACTTCCAGCATACAAATTTGAACTCCACTAATTCTTTCCCCCCGGTATTGTAGTCACTTCTGATGCCAACCCAAGGCTGTTGACAAGCTTTGCGTAGGGGTACTCCACAACCTTATTTCAAGACCTACTCATAAACAATTAGGTTTATTTGATGTATTATTTTTCCAAAATCGTAAGCCTGGCAGAGATGCCATAGGGTGGTATGTCTTGCCAAAGCGCAAACCATGATTTGATTCTGAGACTACTTATTCAATGCTTTCACACCAGTTTTTTTTATCCAAAGATCATTTTCCTATCTGCCATCTGAAGACCCTATTGATTGAAATTAACTCTTCTGACCAATTTGCAAAAGTAACTTTTAATATCTCGTGATTTTTGTGAATTATGTCACTGCACCGCCTCTCCCATCATTGTGTTTATCGTTTCCAACCATATACTAACGGCTTTGGTACAGTTTGATTAAGTTCGATTGGGTATCGATCTGTACTAATATATCTCAGTTCTTAGTCTATTTCTTGTTGAAGTGTTCAATATGAAAATACTTTTTCGGAGACATCAATCACCTTGTAGAGTAATATAACTTCTCTTGAGCCACCCCCATGAGGGCCCGCTCAGGAAACGGAAGAAAGCCCAAAGAACGATTTGAAAAAGACAAACGAGTACAGAAGTAAAGCGTTTGTAGAAAAAATTACCTTTTTGAACCTAAAAGTACTCGGGATACCTATATAAAAACAAGAATACTTCTCCTTCAGTTTGTCTTAATGGTATTTTTGTTGGGTGTTTCTTGTAGTCACTGTCATAAACTCGAGGGCAAATTACATATTTGATTTCCCTTCCCTATCAGTTGTAACTTATCAATTGGTTCTCAGGTAAGAGAATGCTTTTAAAACTGAATAATTATAAGTGAAAGGAATAATAATATTTCGGGGCTTATTCTTTCCCCTTTGGATTGTTCACTGTGTGTTTCAATCTCTAAGTGACCCAAATTAAGGATCTTGTCATGAAACAAATTGAATTCTTGCCTAATAAAATTTTTACCTGCAAATGCTTTTAATTGCAACCAAAAAGATTTTTGCATTTTCTGCATTAAATTTTGACACAACAGTAATCACAATAATAACAATAATTTTATGCAAATTTCGACTGAGTAACAACATTTCTAACTGATTTGATGCTGAGAGGAGCTCTGGTCCCATGCCTCTGTATGTTCTGCTGATGCGTCCATTTTAAGAAGTCACTTCAACCCGCTGAACAATCTCTGCAATAGCTAACTGTTGTACTCTTACTCGAAAATAAAAAAATGCGACTTAACGAACTAGGTAAGCAAATAGCTTCTTGTGAAGTAACAGGCGAGAAACAAATACAAGAAAAAATATCGTAAAGAAACTGGGCAAGTGATTGCTCCCTGTTCTCGACTGGCTGAATCCACAGAAAACCGCCCAGGCCAGGAGTACAGAAACCAATTAGAAGAGCACATTAACAGGACGACACCCGAGGAGCCGTGGCTTAATGGTTAGTGCAACTGCATATTAACCAGGGGTTCCGGGTTCGATTCCCCGAGCTGTCGAGGAGTATTTGGAACTTTACAAAGAAAAAAAAGCCATTGGTCAGGAAAAGCATCCAGCCAAGAAATTCCTCACTGCCAAATCAAAGTCCCTCTGAAGGGGACCGTCTCAGCCCCAATTGCTGGGGAAAATGACGTTAAAACTAAAAAAAAAAAGTTTTATGTACTGGGTCTTTCCCCTAAAATTAATTTGACGTTGAAAATAATGTCAGCTAAAATTAAACAGAAGTCAAATTGAACAAGTCAAGAGAGACATTGCACAAATTGGGTTGTACACAAAGAAACCTGTCATCATCAACCTGTTGCGTTCGTGATAAATGGTATTAAAAGCAGGTCTTTTCCAACCACTTCACAGAAGGGGGCTGACAAGGAGTGCATGCTGATGTTTGGAGTTAATTACAAGTGACGCCGGAAATTGAAAACAAAAACAAAACGTTCATTTAAAACGCTGAAATTTACCGCCAACAACTATGATTATGATTGGTCAATATTATTTATCATGTGACAAATAGTAGAGTACCTCTATTGTTCAATTTCAAAACAGGCTAACTGTCCTTGAAAAAGAAAATCATGAGCTGCAGAAAATTGCAGTGGCCATTACTGAAAGTTTATGTTACTGAGTATGCCCTCTGCAGGATGACATAACTATGCAGAACAAATGCCAAGAAGAGCAGTAGTTCGTAAGTTTAAGCAGAGGTTGCCTTTAAAGTAATACTGGCAATTTAAAGGCAGGGTTTGACGTTGTTTTGCTCGATTGTTTCAATAGGTGTTACTGTAACTTCGAGATGTTAAAGAGATGGAGCTTAGGCACCACACTGCCAAAAACATTTTCAGCTGTTCAAAGTTCTTTTGGCATAAGGTGTCTAAACCATTCACACACCTGTAAAATTGTTAGCAGTTGGGTGCAAAGACGTGGACTCACAGACTCTTTTCTGACCGAACATGCTAAACAAGGTATAGTAATATTCTCAAATTGTGATGTTTATTTTTATAATTATTTTCTGTGCCACCGGGAAATTTAGGTTGCCCTGCGTAAGTTTGGGTTCGTGCACGCCATCATAACCCAGTTTCGTTCTTCCTTGACGAAATGTGTGAGAAATCTGGCTCCGTTCAAGGACAACGAAGCTGAACTGATCGTTTTCAGAAGGGGTTCAACTTCCTTTGAAGTGCACGCCCCTTCCTTTTTTATGTTCGTGTCTGTCTTCTCAAAACAAAGGATGCAAAAGAAGCCACTGCATTTCTGAGCAATCGGAATCAATAGCCTCTTATGTTTTGTTTTCAAACAAAAAATATAGTACAGAGTTAAATGTGCTTGATACACAAAACAAGGAGCAAACGTATCCGAGAGACCAGGTCAATATTTTGGATTGTTGTATTTTATGGCCCTAAAACTGGACTGATGATAATCTTCATGCAGAAAACTTTTAAATCGTCTGAGGTGGTTAACTACTGCACACAATTTCGGTAGAAGTTCAGACGGAAATTGTGATCTAAGACATTCATCTTTATTTTCACGTGGTTGAACCAAAGTTGCAGGTGATAATGATGCAAGGGTGTTAATTTTTTTCTAACTGAATAAAAACCCAAACTCTGAGAAGAGGAAGTATCGAATTCTGTGCTGACCAGAGTCCTGGGACACAACATTTTAGTGGGACACCAGTTTGCAGAGCAACAACACTTGGCAGAAGTTTGTATTAGTTGGGACACGACCAAGTCTAATCCAGACCTGTTTTGTAATTCACCTCAATTTTCTATACACAGGAGTCATGGAAGGCACAAGGGATCACACTGATGGCTTTGATCGTCGTTTCTACAAGATACCAACCGTTCGTGGTGCTGATATTATCAGAAATCCAAAACTTAATAAGGTGAGAAAGTAGAATATTTGATCAATAGCTTGCTGGCCAATAACATTATTCAAAAATCCAAGTCTGTTTCTGTTATAACATATTTTTGATTTAAGATCATTTTCCATGTTGCGAATCGGGTGCCTACTTAATACATTGCTCTTAAATTGGTAGGTGGTGAAGCAGTTGCATTTCTGGCATGGAAAAGGTGTCGCCAAGAGTTTGGAATCCAGAAAATTTGTCGTTATTTATTTTGAACATAAATAAATTTATATTGCATGCTTACAATTTTAATTTTTTAGCAGCCTTGCAGCTTGATGCCTAGTTCGGTTGTGATTTCCTTTCCAAGTCGATCTGTAGTTCGGCCAGGCTTTCTGAACAAGGTACATGCCGTGGTCATTGGCACCTGTTCAGAAATTGATTGTTAATTTGTATATACTTTATTTAAAAAAATAAAAGTCTCAAAATTTATATCTGGGTCTCTAGCTCCTAGCTCTGATTAAACAGTAAGAAGTGTCATTAATGACACATGGGTAATCAAGTTTTTAAGCAATGTTCAATAAAAGCCAAGGCTTTTGAAGCCCTGGCTACATACACAATAATTGTTAAAGACGAAGTGGAAATTATTACCCGGAAAACACAGTGTGGCTCGAGCCTCTGCAACATCCATTTTTGCACCCCGCCCCTCTCCGTTTCCTGTGAAGGTAAACATTCTTTTTATTTCCTTTTTTTTTGGTTGTGTTAACGAGAAAATTTGCACCTGATTTACCGTTGACAGGTGAATGTTCCAGCAGAAAAGTAACAGAATTCATGCGTGCCGTTAAGCATGGCTCCAATAAAAGTTGACTGAAAGCCAAATAAAAAGAAAGCATTTTTGTATTTGAGGAGCAGCACAGGACGTACAATGTTTTAAGATATCAAAAAAGACAAGAGTTTTATTAGTTACATCAGGTCATCTCGTACCAATTTCAGAATGACACGCCCACCTGTGGTCGTGGCTGGAACATCCAAGTAAAAGGAGACTGTCAAATGTCGTTCAGTCATGTTTTTGCTATTCAGCGATTTAAATTAATCCAGCTTTTGTTTCCATTGATTTCTGCAGTAAACTGAATGCTTAAAAATCCATGTAAGAATTCCCTGAAGAGAACTCGGAAAGAAAAAATAAACGGTTCTGTTGAGAATGGTCTTCTTTTACACTACATCAGTTCATATGCATATTAGCTGGTCAACATTACGACAATGATGTTTTTAGTAATGTTATTTGTAGGTCAGCTGTGCGGCATTTGGCTATTGACTAATATCAAGTGATTATGACACAAATAACAGGTTTATAATGGTACTGTGTCATTGGTTGTTGCATAAAGCAACAATGCACCTCAATTTCTAAAGCTTGCAGCCCATACCAACATTCATGCCATTATTCCAATCATAAGTTTATGCAAGTGGTTCCCAGCTTATCTCTCACATAGGAATCTAGTTCCAGTCTGACACTTTTATGTCTTATCTCATCTTGGTTGTTGTAATCACTAAAATACCATTTCCTATCACAAAACCTGTATGGGACTTTTTAGACATGGTATTGCTCTGAGAGAGCTGCTTCTTTTGAAGTCATTATTTTGCCAACTTGCAATCCCTTTTTCAGTTTGTGTGTCTTGGTGATACCATTAATTGTAGACAGAAATATAGTTTTTACCCTACCTTTCCCAGTAGTAGGAAAATCCACATAGCCAGTTGTTGAGTTGTATGTATTTAGGGTGACTGCCAGCTGAAAAATTAGGAAATAGGCCTTTAATAAGAATTTAATGGAAAAGGCAAGAAAATACTGTTTTCTTTTCACATATAGTACATTTTAATATTTAATTGATTTAATTATCAAAATATTCTGTCTGTGCACACAAATAGAATTTGGTAGTAGCTAAAACCTGTAGTTTTGTCATCTTTGCAATGAAAACTACATACCAGGAAAACATAAAACTGTCTTTTAAGTTGAAAAGCTATACAATTTTGAATTGCCTGAAAAAGGTGCTAATTGACACCCAGAGTTAAACCAGGTCTATAGTTTTTGTAAGTTAATCACTGGAGTTAGTGAACAATGCTTGTACAGATCAGTAGAAGTTACATTGAGCATTTGTTTATTGTTTTATTTGTTTATTAATGTATATTAGATTTAGGGAAAGAAAAATGTCTGAGATGGTGTGGGCATGTATTGAAAAAAGATGACAATGAAGGTGTAAAGAGAGCAATGATGTTTGAAGTTGAAGACAGAAGAGGATGAGGAAAACTTCCAGTGAGGTGGAGAGACAAGATAGAAAAAGATGCTAAAAAGATTGGCCTTAAAAATGAAGATGCATAGGATAGAGCAAGATGGAAAACAAAAATTGGTCAAAAGTCTGTTACTTAACGCAGCAAAATATATTAATGTTCATCCATAATTAATATTTAGAACACAATTAATTTTTAGTGCTCTTGACCTGACTAATTAAGACTTACCTTTATCTTTTGTTCAACAACAGCCACTGAACTTGACAATTGCAAAAGTGGGCTGTACTTGACTCTGCTGCTCAACTTGTATTATTTTTGTTCATAAAATAGTTACATGCTTTTTGCTTTCTAATATAGATTTTTGCTGATAAACTATTATTTTCTCATTTAGAGTACAGCATTCACCATGAAGGAAAGACAGCTGCTTGGTATTCATGGGTTACTTCCTCCTGCAGTTAATAGTCAAGATGTACAATTGGAAAGAACAATGAGAGAAATACGTCATCCCAAGAAGACTAATCTTCAGCGTTACATTCTGCTTAATTCATTGTCGGCAAGAAATGAAAGATTGTTTTACAGATGCCTGATGGAACACATTGAAGAGTTAATGCCAATTGTTTACACACCAACTGTGGGACAGGCTTGTGTAGAATATGGTCTGATTTTCAGACAGCCAAGGTAGTGTCCATTTTTAGATATGCTAAAACCCTATTTATCTTCATTTGACAGAAATATGATCATGTATACAGTAGTCATTTATAAGATGTGTTGTCTGGTAACACTTGTTATTGAAAGGTGTTTTTTTTAAATAAATTGTTCCAGGAAAATTCATGAAGTAAATTTGTGTGAAGTCTTGATCAATATCACATAAGAAGGCAGTTAGTTGGATTTTGAATTAAAAGAGGATGACCACAAGTGTAAATAAACATTGTACGTTTAAGAAATCTGTTGTAAAGATTTAAATTATGAGCAGCAATATGAACGGTTTGATTAAACTAAGTTGAATTTGAGTTGGACTTGGGATCAGTTTTGCACAGTTTTTATAGATTTTGGTTGAGTTATTGGGTAATTACATGTTGCTCATGAAACAAAACTCTATTTGACTAATAATCTCCCCAACTGAACATGTGTTAGGTGGCTAAATGGGCTAAGGTGCTGGTCCATGAATGCATGAGCATAGGTACAAATCCCACTTCTGACAACTTATTTTCTTTATATGTATGTATCAAAGTATTTTTTCTTGATTGGACTTGACATTTACAATCTACTAGACCTAATGTTTTAGCTGCAAATTGTAATAAAAGGAATTATCATTTAAAATATTTGTTATAATTATTACCCTGCACAACTGAGTGTTTTACTTGGAACTGTCTCTGGTATTTTGGTGGACAATTTTCATACCTTGACTGGATAGATATTTACTCTCAAACTCTCCTCTTGGGGTCAAGGCTTGGTCTTGATATTACCACATTATAATAGCTTGAAAATAAACAAAAGTTTGTTTTGTTTTTTATATTTCATGCATTCTAGATGAGTGGTATCCATTGCTACTTTTAATATTAATACCCTTTGCAACTCGATGATTGCTAAATCCTTCCAGTAAATCCTCATAGTAAATCAAGCTGTATTATATATATATATATATATGATACCATAATTATCTCTTGGTTGCCCATTAAAACTTTTTTGTCGACTTGAAAAAAGGCAAAAGTCATATCAATTGCTTCACTCCCTGATCAGCACCAATGCTGCAAATCAGGGTGGAGATATTGTCTATATATTTGATAGTCTGTTAAAGCAACAGCCCAAACAAAAAATGCCAGTACTTATTGAAAGTCAGCTACCATGAGGATGGTCACATCTTCCTCACTCCCTTGTTTAGAGGGGATGATCGTTGGAGGAGTGTTTGTTGAAATCTAGGCTCCAGGTTACCTTAAATAATTCGGTCAGCTTCTTTTTCCTTTTTTTGGGACACCATGATTAAAGATCCCAGGGTAAATCCTATCATTCCGTAGAAATTTTCCTGATGAGGTCTGATTTAAGCAAGTGGTACGTGGGAGAGGTCATAGGGTTTGAGAATTGAGCACTACCACTTCTTGATTGTTAACATAGGTTGTGTTTACAAACTACTGAATTTGAAGTGTTGTTTCAGTTTCTAAATACCTTAGACTTTTCTCTGAGAGGTGCCTGGCTACCCGGTGGTAAGACTGGATAGGTTATACTCCCCTGTTAACTGTACACAATTTACAAGACCATCATAGAGGGCTCTAAAGTCTTTACAACCTGCAACTTTTTAATGTTTTTGATACTCTGGCTTTTTTTGACCTTGAACCCTATTTTGCATGTGTAGTGTGGCATACTTTTTCTAAGAGTTGTGTCGTTAAACTGGGCTAAATTAAAAGTCAAGTATTTGTTGGACCTACATCTAAACACNCAGTGCCATTGTTTTCAAATTAACTTTCAGACACAAAAGTCCTAACCTAAAAACCTAAAGTTGTTGCACAGTATATTGCATCATGAAGTTTCTTACATGGTAATTTGAACTTTTCAATGGTGATTTAAAGTCATCAATGCTATTTAAAGACAAGATCTAGCTTAATGAAGACCATTGCCCTTATTTTCACTGGGTTCTTGAAGTCGTGCATTTACATACTTACAATAATTTTTTAATCTGCCAATGAAAGGTGAAAAGAGTATTGTTGAGAAGAACAATTGTTCTTCACACTGTGATCAGGTACATATGCACTGTGAAAGAAACAGCTTATACTATTGTTATTTGCTTGTTACTTTTTGGTATGTTGTTGCTTTTAATTTAAATGTGTTTTCCAGTTTTCCAGTTGCTGAATGTGTTAGCGTAGGCAGTTTTGTTTTAGGACAACTGACATGAGTAAAAAATATTTAAAATGTCCCAATAGCTACTGTGGAGCTACTCTCAAAGCTGTTATAGTAAAAGTTCATTTGTGTTGTAGGTCAGTCACATCTGTTTTTTGAATGTTGTGCTTGGAAATGATGAGAAAGGTATTTGTATTTGATTAAAACGTATCTTTCTGATTTTTAGAGGACTCTTTGTTTCCATCTATGACAAGGGACATGTTCGTGATTTGGTCTCAAACTGGCCTGGTGAGAAAGTTAAGGTATACTGCAAAGTTTAATATTTTGGTATATTATTAACATTAGGAATATACATTACTCTCTGTCAAGTAATGAATATGATATTTAAAAGAAAGCAGAGTTTGATGGAATCATCTACTTTTTAAATGTTATATTTGAAAAACTGTTTATATTGGTCAGTTTTAAAGGCTGAAAAGATCCCATCCAACACTAAGAATAAAAGCAAGAAAGAAGCCTTGTAAAGCAAAGAGTCAAGGAAGTTTAAATGAAAAGATGTTGGACCTGTCCAAACATACCAAAAGAGTGCCAAATGTAATCAATACAGAATGGCCATAAGTTACAGGTTGCCACTTGACCTGTAGAATAGGGAAGCCTAATGGCAAGCAGGCCTTACCAGTTGATAATGTGCAAGTTTCATAAGAAAACATAGGTGTGAAAGAACAACAAAGCAGTTATAAATTAGACCCTCCCTTTCAGGCTTCTATTGTATAAATGGGAGAAAGATGAAGATTTCACTACCTACAGAAAAACATTTCTTGCAAGGGTTGAACTTTGAACATTAGCCATTTCTCTCTCCTTGTTTCTTAAATCAATACCCCCAAGGAAATGTGGTTGCCAGCAAAACCACAATTTTGAATAGTTTTAGCATTAGTGTTACAGAATTGCTATTGAGATAATTGACAAAACAGCACTAAAATTTTAGACATAAAGCCTCCCATGTATGCATAATTGCTCTTATCTGTATCCATTGTTAGACTTAAAATGCAAGGAATTCTTCATTTCTGAAGAGCCTGGTTATCTTCAGTAATTGAACAATGAAGTTATTGCACTTTCAGAGTATTACCTCTAGAACTGATGCAAGAAAGAATAGTCTCAGTGATTAAGTAGTGTTTAAAGAAAGGAAAACATTTATATTTATTTCATTGGTGTTATTTGTTTTATTAGGCAGTTGTAATGACTGATGGGGAAAGAATCCTTGGTTTAGGTGATCTTGGTTGCAATGGTATGGGAATTCCTATTGGAAAGCTTGCATTGTACACAGCATGTGCTGGTATTCATCCATCTGCTTGTCTGCCTATCATGATTGATGTTGGAACTGATAATGAGGTAACTTGCTACATATCAGTGCACCCTATTAGTAAATATAACGTGTTTACTTTGTCAATATGTTGCTATTGTTTAAATGGTCAAAAAGGTAAAATTCAAGATTGGCAAATGATTTTCAGCCAATATTGTGATTTGTAGGATCAAAAACAAGTAGAAAATTTTGGAGGTAAATTAATTAAGACAAACAGGTTCTGATGGCAGATTGCTGGATCTGTTGATGTGTATATCTAAGCATTAGAATCAGATGGCCAATAAAAATATCACCAGTTAATTTTACATATTGAATTTTGGTAAACCAGTGATGATCAGGATATTACCTCAGGTAATTATGACACCATTTTGCTCAGGGTTTTAGGAAAATTTATTTATTACTTCTTTGTGTTTTTTAAATTATGCTTTACCAAGTGACTGGTGGCTTCTCTGATTATGTTTTACCCCTGTGTAAACACCTTGCTATCATGTCCTATGATTCAGAATCCTTTTTCATTATTTTTATGTACATTCATACATACATTCATACATACATACATACATACATACATACATATATATATACATACATATATACATACATACATGCATGCATGCATACCAAAAACCAGATTGAAATGTTGAATTGTAAATGCTTAGGAAGTATAAATATACCATTTATCAGTGTGTGTGATCTCCAAGGGTTACAAAATCGAACATACACTGAAAGCTGTGTTTGTTATAGTTTGTGTGTGCATTGACATATTTTGCACCTTAACTGATATTACATTTATATTAATGTCAGTTTCTTTGCATTTGATGATATTCCATTCCTCAATACAATTTTTAAGAGGAGAAAGAGTAATTGCCTGTGTGTCTGAAGTAAATTATTTGGTTTATTTTGCAATACCTGTAGAAACTGCTAGAAGACCCAATGTATATTGGGTTGAAACAAAAAAGGGACAGAACTGATGATTATTATGAACTTATTGATGAATTGATTGATGCCATTAGAGACAGGTAGAAAAATTTGATCTTTGATTTGACAATTGATTAGGTTAATTTAGAAGTGTGAAATGCTTTGGTTGTATTCAATTTTGGAGAATGACATGGAAGTTGTTACCCAACAGTTAAGATCATATTTTAGGAAAAGGAATATTTGACCCATAAAGAAATGCATGTTTATATATTTTTAAAAATTTTTTAAAAATATTGTATCTGGAGCATAATTCATTGCAGATTTCAGAAAAAACTATTGATAATCATTTGACACTATTCAAGTGCCTCAAAATTTCAAAACATGTCATGTTATGAATTCAGCATTATTGTGAAACTTATATTGTATTTTTTATTTATTTTTTTTCACCTTTCCCCACAAGGCAATGGTTAATAGACTAACTTAAGATCAGGATAGTATATGTTTACTGAGATGTTTTAACACTTTGCACGAGTCTGCAGAATTTGTCAATAATGCACTTGAATGAAGAAAGGGCCTTGGTCTGAGGGAAGGAGTTTAAATTGTAATGGGAAAAGTTGCTACTGAAGAATTGACCTATTTGGCTAGTGTGTTTTTTTCTGATTCAACTTTTAATGTAACTTTAAACAAGTTGCCTCATACGATTTTGGGCAGTAATGAAGTAATGAAGTTAAGGTGGTGTCAGAAAGAATAAAAAAGGTACAGATGAATATATGAGAAATGTCCGCAGAATGGATTTTCCATGTTGATGATTGACGTTGCTGGACAAGCGTTGTTTTTGCCAATTTAGGTCGAAGAAAACCTAAAACTGATGACCAATCAAGGAGTAAGGGGGGGGGGTGTCATTTTGTCAACAGTTAAGCATAGGGGACAGGGTAAAAAGTGCCAAAAGTTGGTTGACTTAATTTCTGAATGCTCACAAAGTGTGGTTTTGGTGGTTAAACAGGTAACTCAGTTGAAAGTGGAACTGTTTTACTTCCAGAATATTCACTTTTCAGAAATATCGCACTTTATTTACTGGGAAAACGATAGTACTTTATGCAGGCTAATTTTATAGGACAAGCATCCCTTGCACAAGTGCATATCACCATGGTTTTCATTTATCATTGAATTATGATCAATGTTAGTATGCCTTCGTTGCTTTCTGTGTCGCTAAATGATTTCGATTGATTGCTGGTATTCCCCTTTACATCATTTTACTGAAGTTTTTATTTACCATTTTTGTTTATTTACCATTTTTGTTTATTTACCGTTTTTGTTTATTTACCATTTTTGTTTATTTACCATTTTTGTTTATTTACCATTTTTGTTTATTTACCGTTTTTGTTTATTTACCATTTTTGTTTATTTACCATTTTTGTTTATTTACCATTTTTGTTTATTTATCATTTTTGTTTATTTACCATTTTTGTTTA
The DNA here is from genome assembly GCA_003991215.1 of Morbakka virulenta. Taxonomy (NCBI): domain Eukaryota; kingdom Metazoa; phylum Cnidaria; class Cubozoa; order Carybdeida; family Carukiidae; genus Morbakka; species Morbakka virulenta. The sequence continues at coordinate 1,297,314 of RDPX01000246.1, forward strand.
TTTACCATATTTACTTAAACCTTTTGGATTCCCATTGATGGTATTCTGAAAGTGGATAGATATTCTGGTTGGCCAAAGAATAAAATTGTTATTTTTTTAATTTATTTTAATTATTTATTTATTTTATTTATTTTATTTATTTTTGGCCAAAGGTCTGGGCAGGTAGATAATAACAATTTATACAAAGTTAAAGTTTAAAAGTCGGTATTTTCTGCCAGCTGTATTTAGTTACCTTTAGCAGTAATATGTTTATTTCAAGTGCATCAGGTAAGGGTTACCTTGGAGGTACTATCAGCTTAATTGTTTTTATCCAAGTTCTATGTTTTTATCCCTTTCTAGATGGGGTCTGAATACATTAATACAGTTCGAAGACTTTGGAAATCATAATGCCTTTAAGCTCCTGGAAAAATACCGCTATAAGATATGTACTTTTAATGATGATATTCAAGGTAAGTTTTTGAATAGTTTCCTGTGTTGCTGTTTAACGCAGGAAATCTATCATACATTTAGGTTTAAATGGTTTAGAATGTATAATAAATTGCTGTAACGTAGTAACTAGACGGCACAGACGCATCCTAAAGCCTGGTTTATACTTATATATATACTTATATATATATATACGTAATTTTTCACGTAATTTTTTGCTTAAGCAAAAA
>RDPX01000246.1:1299432-1336565 GCA_003991215.1 Morbakka virulenta
ATCCAGAAGTTCGTCAAAGCGCTCCTTTGACATTCGAAAATACTGGTGATGTCTCTCCTCGTCCACATTTCTTAATTCTTGAATGAGAGAGTGATATTCTCCTCTTTGACATCTCGTGGTATTTACCATTCGAACATAAGATCGTTGCTGTTCATTTTGATATAACTGATACAGTGCAAGTAATCTACGAAGTTTTTTCTTCGATGGCATGATTGAACTGATCTGTTAATTTTGCTTACAGCGCAAATTAAGTATGAACACCCATTTCCTTTACGGAAAATTTTTTACTTAAGCGAAAAAAATTATTGCTTTAAGGGATAATTTTTTCCTTATCCGTTTTGCTTTAAGCAATAATTTTTGAAGTATAAATCCAGCATAACAATCAGTACTTTTGTAGACTTTGATGAAAATCACCATATTTTTTAGTATGGGTTTTTCTCGCCATTTCCATTTTCAAGCAGAAACCTTGACCCGAGGAAAAATGAATTTTTCCCGAGGTGGTATATGTTACACCACACAGCAGTCATAGCTTTCACCAGTGATTTTATAAGGAGCTCTTTCATATTTTCAGTTCCAAATCTGAATTTCAGGAGTCATTGGTATTAAAAATTATCTGCCTCCCTACCAGGCTGTCCGACTTGTATACAGTTGAGTGTTAGAGGTCATACTTCCACCATTGTTTTGTTGGTGTCAAGAAACCACCACCATTTATTAAAAATCAGAGGATATCAGAATTTTAATTTGTATATTGTTAGCATTAATTACTTTTTGTAATCTCTCTGATAATAGGTACTGCTGCAGTCACAGTTGCTGGAATCTTGTCAAGTTTGCGCATAAGCAAAATGCGACTCCAAGATCACAGGTTTTTGTTTCAGGGAGCAGGTGAGGTATGTAGTTACTTTAATGCGCCGTTGAAAAAGTTGGATGTATGTAATCAGTTACTGATAATAAGAAACTGCTTTAAAAACTCTAAAATGAGAAACCAAATAAATCACAACTGGAGCCAGAAATTATCGGCAGGTTATAAGTAAATAGGTGATGCCTGTATCCACTTAAATCAAATTGGCTGTTACGAATGTCTGTTGTTCACCGCTATTAATAACTTATTAAATATTGCCTGCATGAATAGAATAAGTGAAATAAAATTCCAATGTGTGATGCTATTTATTTTCTGCTTTCAGCGTCATTTTCCTCATCAGCTAGATACAGACAGTGCCCTTCAGTGTGTGTTTGTTTGTGTGTGTGTGTGAGTGTGTTGGGTCTTTTTGCCTTTTACAAATGCAGTTAAACGAATGAAACCCAGTACCCAAGCAAGTCATCAGTGGTCAGGGGTGCAAAGAATATCCGTAACTAAGACTGACTCCTTATCCGAAAGTGTACACGCAAGATGTCATAGTATTGGGTTTACACAGGCCCGGAAAAACATGTCTTCAAACAGTTCTCTCTCCATAGCTTTTAGTAATGTCACATTTCTTATTTCAAATTTTTCTTTTGCGAAAGCTTAATTTCTTTCTGGCTCTTCTCGCATCCTCGCAATTTGTGAGACAAGCTTCGATGGCAGTGTTGATCTTTATGTTGGACTATTTACCTTTTTTTTTTTCGAATAGGCTCTGGAACTCACCTTCACGGTCTTGCTATCTTTGCTCGCCAGGATCTTCCAGCTCTTTGAATAAGATAATTTGAGTGTACTTTCATGTGCTTTACATTGACCGTTCTTCAGGTCATTTGTTACTTTTTTAAATTTAACATTTGGAACGTAAAAGTACAACCCTGAAAGAAAATATCTCAAGCTACCCTAAATAGGCCCGGCTTGCACTAAATTCTGAAATAAATCATCAGACAGTTTTGTAATATCATGTATTTTATGCCCTGTCATGGAACTGCACCCACAGTAATTTTCACTTCGAGAAAAATTATTTAAACTACGAAGGGTGTCTTGCCTGGCATAACCTTGAGTGTGTTTTGGAAGAAGTCGGTGTGATGCGTAGATCGCACGTACTTAAGATTGATCGACAGCCAAAAAACCCCAATATATGCGTGGTGTTTAAAGGGGAAACTACTTTAATCGAATTCAGCAATAAAAACTGCGGAAATTTACATTAAAATGATAATTGTGATGTGGATACTGCACAGCATCCACTGCTGAAACATGAATGCAGTAAAGATTTTCAAGCGAAAATAGTTCCAAACTTATTGCCAGAGCTTGATCTGTCTTCCATTTGGGAGCATTGAAGGCAATTCATTTTCAACTTTTGTCAGTTCCGCGTTGTTGACAAAATAATTTGTGTCAGTCACAAAGCGTAGCGTGATTTTTTCACGTAATCACTTTCGCTCTCTTTAGGCAGTCGTAAATGTGATTGGCTTTCTCTATCCACTTTTTGTTTGACCTGCTGATAAAAATACGTTTGACGTGTTCGTTTTTCTTTTTCTGGTATCCTGGTGCATTCAACTGCCAGCGAAAGAGCACGCTACTCATATGAACGTGATTTTTATTGGGATATTCAAATAGATTTTTGTACTTAGCCACGTGAGGACAGTGACTGTTTACCCGTTTTTATTTTTTAAAGTGGACTTGTGTATATATAAGCTTGAATACCAGAAGCTGTTAATCTACCACTAGACCACCAGTATAATAGAATAGTAGTTAGAAACAGAAATAGAAATAGCAAATATATTTTATATGGCCATGGATTGTTTCCTAATTTCCTTTTTTTTTCTTTTTCAATTTTGTGATGACAGGCAGCAATTGGCATTGCAAATCTACTATTATTAGCATTGGAGGAAGAAGGGCTGACCAGAGAAGAAGCATACCAAAGGGTTTGGATGGTTGATAGCAGAGGATTGATTGTAAAGGTAAAAAAATTGTCAACCTAAGCGCCGATTTTAAAATGTTCATAATTTGGTATTATTTTAAAACCTGGGGTTCCTTTACTCCATATGTCGTTGTTTTGCGAGGGTAGGGCTGTCAAAACATTGTTGCTACATAATAGTTGAATCATTTTAACCAAGTAAATTAAAGTCTTAATACTTTCTGTACTATGGAGAAACTGGAATATACCAATGGAAATATGCTTTCAGAAATGAGTTTGGAATTTTAACAGATTCAAAATAATTACTTTTGATATTCTACTGCATGGTGTAAATAAGCCTTTCTATTTTATTTGCTAAGGATCGACCTTCAGGAGGCATAAATCACGAGAAAGAACCATTCGCCCATGTGCATGAACCTGTGGACTCCTTGCATGCTGCGGTGATGACACTGAAACCGTCTGCGATCATCGGTAAGATACAAGTCGTATTTTATAGCTGGCATTTCTTTCAAATTGTTATACTTTTGTAGGAAGGACCATAGTGTTTTCTTGAATATGTTAAGCCCAGTACATCTTACCGTGTAGCGTAGGAAAGTATGGTTGATAATTGCTTACAAGTTTTCTTACAACCTGGTACATATGGCCCCTGCAACCCACTTTCTGGGTCTCTACCATTAATATTCACCCCATAGCGACCCTCCTTTTTTTTCTTTATTTATTGTCGCAGACCTTCTCCAATCAGTCGTTTGTCTTCTTTTATTTTGCCTTTCCCTGTGACCATTTAAGTGCAATTCTTGGTGGTCTCTTTTCAGGGCATGGACCAACCAGTTTTCTCGGTATTTAATGATAGTCTATTATATTCACTTCATTTTTCCGTCGTAATACTAGCTGGAGGTCCAAATCTCATTAAAGGAGTTGAAGCCATCTACATAACCAAAGTGTATCCAACCACCTCCTTTCCTCCCTGTCTATAAGTAGAGGTATTGGAAGGTATTGAACAGTGAGGTATTTGAAGGTATCGGCTTTCTCTGACCTTTTTAATGCGCATTACTGATCTTTCAAGCATGTGGAGAGTTGTTTTTCTGCACGTCCCCGTGCCACTATAATCTTTATTTAAAAGGAAGGGACGTTATTGGATTGAGAGAGGAAGAATGCGCGTTCAGCTGGTTAAAACCTCCTTAAGAAGCCTCGAAATCAGAGCATAGTTTCCATTCACAAAGGATTTCTTGTTTAATCCAAAGACTGTCAAAACAACCGTGTAGGTTATGTAGAATTCCGGCCTCCAACATCTCACCAATGATACATTCAAATTCACCAGCTGCCCCATTTGTTGTCAGTTTTTATTGCCTGGCAGAATCGTGCCGATAGTGGGTCCTCGAGTGGAAATTTCACTGCACGTTTTGTTTCACTTTTATATTCATGCTCGTCTAGTTAAGGGGTTTTAAAACCTGTTCGAAGTTTCAAGCGAAAAAATCTAATTCAGAAAGAGATTTTCTTTCTCTTTACGCCATTTGTTTAGTGATCCTGTAAATTTTCCTAAATACATCTTCACCTATTTGTACAGCTGCATTTGCGTATCCAGGTGTGAATTAAAATATTCTGCTATGATTNAAGTTCGAAAGAACTCAATTTAAAACCGTTGCTTAGCTCTTTCCTCTCGAGTTGAAGTGCTGTTCGCTTGGTTTACTGTAGAATGTAATCTATATTTCTATTGCAGACGTGCTTGGTGCGTCTAAACGCTCTCCGTTTTCATTCCGTCGGTCGCCAATGCCATGGAAGGCTATGAACTCTGCAAGCCCAGTTTCCTTTTACAGCTTCATTATGGAAATGTGCTACCGTTAATTCCATGTTATGCTCTGTACGACATCGAGGTTTTTCTAAGTTTCTTTATCCCCCCTCCCGCATGTGCATCTTTTTTGTACGTAGAATTGAAACTGGCCAATATTATTCTGTCGTTTACATGTTTCCTTGAAAGAAGAACTCTTTGCATTTTTTTTATTAATCAAGAACCCAACACCTCTCTTGTGGGACTTCTTTTCGGAGTATAGAAATGTTTTTTCTTATGTAAAGGACACTCCCTATCCTACTCTTCTAAACTCGGTTAGGCTTCAGGAAAATCCACTGGGTATAGTTACGTGTTAATGAGTAAGCTTTTCTGTTCGATACATTGTCTGCACATTCTAGTAGGTTATTCTTCCAGAATATTTTTATGAGAAAACATGTGTTGAGAGGTGTTTGCCACCATTCATATGGGTATGGAAAGGCATACCCTCTTTCTACATTGGTAAGTCTTTTTACCATCCGGCTTCTTGCGCTTTTGCTTTCGGTAGCAGGGATTGTTGGGATTTTTTGTTGGTGTTGTGTTTGTTTTGTTCGGGGTTTTTTCACGTAAATAGTGATTACTTTTTGTTATGCCCTTGAGTCGAAAGAGCCAAGGGGTTTTTTGCATGGTGAAAACTTCTACTTTGTACAAATGGGATTATTTGGATGAAGGAGAGTAAATGGAAGTAAGGCGAGCAAAATGGATTTTTTTCGTAAAAGCATTGTTTTCCCTGGTTTCATTTCACGGTATTATTTGATGATAATAATGTGTGTTGGTGCACTGCTTTATTTCACATAGGTGTTGCTGCGGTGGCTGGTGCCTTCACAGAAGAAATCTGCAAAGGTATGGCAGCCAATACAGAAAGACCTGTGATATTTGCACTCAGTAACCCAACATCCAAGGCTGAATGTTCTGCTGAGCAGGCCTATACTTGGACAGATGTAAGTTTCACGAGGAGGATTATTTGGTTAGAAATTGTGAGCGTGCAAAATAGTTCAAGAATCATATTTTTTTTTTTTACTAATGAGGTTTTTTGGGGGGAAATTACAGATGTCCAAAGAAATTTAAGAAATTGTTACTTGTTATTGTTTGTGAATTTTTTTGAATCCGTAAAGATTTTGTTTCATCGTTGCTTAAGATGGCAGAAGATAATGTTCTTTAATTGAGGGATTGAGATTATTTATATTTGGCCCTGATTACTTGGATTAATTTAGATAATCGTAGTAAAGTGACTTAGTAGAAAATTTCGAAAATAAACTTTAAAACCAAATAAAAATATTGTTGACATCGACGGTCAGGTCATCGCTGACGTATTAGGTTCCAGCGTTAAGATATTATTAACATATCATAGCGCCAAAGTAAATTATTTCTTAGGATCTAAATAAAGACACACAGCAGACTTTAACATAAAATTTTCGAGCTGTTTTTGAAGGAAAGTGGTATTAGTATTGTAATGTTTTCTGTTGTCATTTCAGGGAAAATGCTTGTTTGCAAGTGGAAGCCCTTTTGATCACGTTACGCTTGCAGATGGACGAAAATTTATTCCCGGTCAAGGAAATAATGCTTACATCTTCCCCGGTGTTGCTCTTGGAGTTGTAGCTTGCGAAGCAAAGCATGTGTCCGAGGAGATGTTCTTAACCTCTGCCAAGGTGCGTCAATATTGTGCCTTAATGTTAGTTTAATTTCATTGATTGAGAAATTTGACATTTTTATGCATTATCGTTGAATATGTGAATTTGGGAATAAAATGGGGAAATTACATATTGTAGCTCTTCAACGCCCCTGAAAATTTTTTTTTCTCGCATTTTCGCACAGAACTCTTTGCCAATCAATATACGTTGACTAACCTCTTCCCCCATCCCTCTATTGAGGTCTGGTTTTTTAATTCTGCGATGGTTGAAAGTATTTTATGCAGTTAGGAAGAGTATTAAACTATTTTACCGCTTACCAGTTGAGAACCATATTCCGTAGTATTTGTTACAAAAATTGACAAAAACACCCTGAAGCACAATAATCTCCCATTAGGTTTCATGGCATGTCTCAATACTATTTGAACAGATTGCAAGAGTACAGGATGCTGCTGCGAGTGTGGTGATGCAAGTTTCAAAATTTAAACATACGAACACTTATTTTGATAGCATTATATTGGTTTCTTGTGAGGTACCAAAGTATGTACATACTGTAACCGCTATACTGACATACAAGTGTTTAACAGGAAAGGGGCCAACCTACTCGCACAAGATGATTGGGAGGCACATATGAAGTATCATATTGAGGTTTGATAGTGCACTGCCGCTAGATGTTCATCGGTGCAGATGTGGAAAAGCTTGGATACTCATTCCTTTAGTCACGCAATGCCTTCTCCGTCAAAGCATGACTATGTTAAAAGGACCCCATGGTTTTCACCTAAATTACTCAGAATTAGATAAAAACAACGAGTTTTAGTTGTGAAAAGAAGTGCTTGCATTGTTATAGACTTGTAAATCAGTAAGTATGTAGGTCGCACGTCAACAGTAATTAAAAAACAGTTTGAAGATCGGATGATGACGTAGCAGGAGGTGATAGATTTTTCACACTGGAAGATCTTTTCGATGTTCACTGCTCGTACTCGCGGCAACTCTTCAACATTAGATGCAACCCATGATTGGTCGTATAGCACTTGAATGAACAACGGGATGACCTCCTGAAAGTGACTATTACCGAGTAGAGTAAAGGAGATGGAATCCCAAAACTGTCTGGAACTGTTACGGAAAGTAGTGATTTATGAGTACACTCCGTTTTGACTTCGGCGCATTAGGTTACCAATTGTCTATTCTACCTTCAGGTCACCCCTGGACAGCTATTGTACCTGTGAGCCAACCCGTTTAGTGTTACTACAGGCCATACAGTTATAGAACTTTGCACAAAACATTTTTATGATAATTCAATCAGTATTTAATCACGATCATATCGACGGGGCCGGAATCCATTATAAAGGGCCCACACCTGTAGAATGGTTGTTAACCATGAGCTCTGTGAACAGGCATAGTTAAGAACTGGCAGCCACACCGTTGTCATATTGTCGGGCTGCACAAGAGTGGTAGAGACCTTAAACCCTATAGCAGAAATAGACTAGAATTAGTCAGATGGAAAGGGGCACCGATAAAAACTTGACTACAAAGTAGGAAAAGTTGTTCCTGGTTGATAAAAAATCTGGCTATGATGGAGTGCTTTTGTGTCAACCGATGAACCCGACTAGGATTTGCCAATAACAAAAAGAAAGATTCTATGGTAGCCTGATGCAACACGCGAAATTAAGCGATGATGTGACCTCAGTGGTCATGTCCGCAAAGGAAAAATGGATAATTTGGCCACTGAGGCATTGATTGTGTTATTGGGAACATTGGGATGCTGGAAAACCTCTGGAAAGAGCACTATCAGGGGGTTTTGTACGAGACGTTTTCGTGGGGTTAAGAAGGATCGATGTCTGATTAGCCACTCGGAGAAAGTGTCTGGTACACAATATTTATCGATGAGAGCTTGTATAGACAGGATGACTATGGAAATGTTGCTGAAAAGAAAATATCTGTGGAGTGGAACCCTATTTGTGATCGTGAACTGCTTCAAGGCCAAAGGGTAGCCGCCACAGGGAGGTGGCTATAAGGGACTGAAACTAATGGAACACCTTATGGAATTCTTCGGGAGGGGTCATTGAGAAGGAAATCAAGAGAATCGCAGATATCGATGTAATGCAGTTGGCTAAGTGTTGGAAGAGGATTTGTTAATGTAGCTTTTATTGGACGACAGTTCTAAAAGTGTCTGCCAAACAGCCAAGTTTCACCTTTGTGTAGATCTGGGGAAAGGCGCTTGACAAAACTCCAGATATTTTCACACAAGATGAAAGGGTGTCTTGACCGAGCTTGTGTTGGAAGTATATTACAATGTAGTGAAGCATGGCATGTTAAGAAAGAAGATTTGTGTAGACGATGCAGATGGTTGGATGCTTGTGTAATTTTTACTGTGATTAAGGAACACGTTAAAATTATATAAAGTGTTGTGTGCGAAATGCGTCTCGGATGGTTTGATCATATAAAGAGGTTTGATAATGATAACTGAGCCACCAAGTGCCGAAATTCTTAGAGAGAAGGTGCAGAAGAAGGGAGTAATATTCGTAAGAACTGCTGGCAAGTTATTTATGGAAAACTGGAAGAGTTAAGATTCTAAGATACTATGTAAGACCTCGCCGCGTTGAAAGAAGCCATGAAAGCTGTAGAGCAGACCGCTAATTAGTACATAATTGCATTTGTGGATAATTTTATCAATCGGGTACTCTGAGAAATTTAGTTAGGTTGTAATCACTGATTAAACGATAAAATAAAGGCTGTCTGGCATGTAATAAACCAGTTTAAAAGTTCTTACCCCTCTAGTATGTTTTGGATTTGGACAGGAAAGTGTAATGCATGCAGTGAACCTGAATTTATTAGGAATGCAGAAAATCATTGTAAAGAATCTCCATTAGAACCAGGAGCCTTTATCCTTTCGATTTTGTTCCTGGCACAATGAACTGGAACAGTCAACTGTGAACTACGTTCCATTACTAACTTAGATACGATCACTGCGTTGTTTGAGGAATCGGTTGCTTTAGTCCTAGCCACTTGCTTAAGGGCAGTCGTTTGGTTTTCGTAAACTAAATATGTAAATAAATCCTGTGTGAACTTGAAACTCGTTGTTTATGCCAAGTGTTCTAGGATTGCGGTCTACGATGATTTCAATATTCAAGCATGTGCCCTGCAATAACCACGATTTCTGTTTTCCCCAGAAGGCTTCATTAGGCAAGAAAAGAGAACGTTCTATCTCTGGGATGGTGTGAATCTTAATTTGAACGTATTGGCAGTCTTCTAATACGCTTCGTTGGCCCAAACAATGATCGGTTGTATATTAAAGCTTAACAGTTTGTTTGGAGATTATAATGCCTATCACCGTAGAAATTAAGACGGCACCCGATATCTCTTTACACATAATAAACTAAACTAGTACATGATTACAGTACATCGGATTATTGATATTGTAGCAGTGGTTGGTGAAAATGTTAGGACGCGGTGACGGATATAAGAAAGCGTGGTGAGAAGATATTTCCTGTTAGAATTATAGGTTGGAGGGGCAGTTGTTCTCTTTTGTTTGTTTTATTATTTAATGATCTTAAATTTTTTGTAGTTGGTTTATTGAAAATACTGTCATTTTTTTTTTCTTATCAAGGCTCTTGCAAAGCAAGTGACAGAAGGTGATTTAAATGAGGGTAGACTTTACCCGCCGTTATCCAATATTCAAGAAGTGTCCTACAACATAGCACTTGATGTTATCAACTGCGCGTACAAGGAGGGAGAAGCCACAATTGTACCCGAACCTGCCAGTAAGGAACACATACTGGATAAGGTGATGTATGACCCCATCTACCCATCTTATATACCGAAAACGTACGACTACCCAGCAGATGGACCTCATCTGGATAAATGACTTCATTCATGAATGGCGTGATTTCTCATTCCATTGGAGAAGATTGGATTTACTGTGGTTAGAATAACTTGAACTAAAAGCAACATTATCAATTTGTGAGAGATTTAAAAGAATGTGAAATTTACTGCTTATTGTAATAAGTCAGATTAATTATTTGAGATATTACAACGTAATCTTTTTAACGCATCATTTAGAATGTAATTATTTAAATTTTACTGTTGGTGTGGAATTGGAAATACGCTAAGGAAATACGCAAACATTGACACTTACATCCTGTTGAATACCATAATTGTGATTTTTTTTATCTTCCTTTTTAGTTTTAGTACATTGGGAGCTAGTGACTTAACCCAGATAGAAAGCGCAAAACTGTTCCGGTCACTGTGACAAGGACAGCACCGTCGCCATCGTTTCTTTGAATTTTTGCGTTATGGCTACGATAATCTGGATTTCCTATATTGTTCAAGTGTTGTTAAATTTATTGAGCCTGCTGTTGAAATATAGGCTAAGCCATTTTTTTAATTTTTTTTTTACAATCTTTTGTTTGTTTAAGAACCATGAAAGACATGAAGCCACAAAGTGCATGTAAAAATACACGAGGGTCAAAAAGATTAAGTTAAGCAGCCAGAAGATAATAACTGACCCAATAACTTTGCCCTAACATTAAAAACACTCCCTTTGGACTCGATTAAGCATACAACTGGCAGCCTTGTTGACAGGCATTCCCCAAAAGGAGAAGCAAAGCAATCTTGCTAGGATTAACGTAGAAGAATTGGCATGAATGTTGGAAGGGGGATAAAGACTCAGCTTTCTATTTAAGGACATCAGCTGCGTTTTTGTCTCCTGCTAAACTAGCCATTTCCTAATTTACAAAAACAGTCCGAAGTGCAGATCAGAAATTTACGCAAGTAGAACGTATTCTTTCACAGTTGCCTTTTGGAGAATGCCAGAGTACAAGGTAGTGTCGGGATATCTGTTAATAAACTGAAGCATATTACCAGGAAGGTCGTTAATGTAAAGAAGTAAGAGAGTAAAAAGGATGTAATGCTACACTCTTGGTTTTATTGCATCTGGTGCAACATGCATTTTACGATCCGAGAGAAGAAAGTAATGAATTATACCAATGACCCTTGCACACATATACCGTAACCAAAAACTTGTGAAGCGCACCAGCATGCCACATTCAAATTCTTTGGAAATATCCAGAGCTTTGACATGCCTTTCACCACACGTATTCATAGATATCTAAATATATTTAGTGATCAATCTATCAAAAGGATGAGCTTCTTCCCTGGAGGACATAGCAAGCCGAACACCGCAAAAAAGTAGTGGCACAATTGAGTTGCTAGAACGCAAGTACTTTTGTACAGACACCAGAAACCTCGACTTCTAGGTCTTAGAAAAGAAATTGGTTCATGTATTTTCTCAGCACATAATATTTGGTATTGGGAATCGCCCTACTACAAGTATTGCAACCCTGTCAGAAAGAAACCCGAGATAAAAAAATCCATCACTGAAACTAAAACTGAATGATCAGGATGACCGACGGCAGAATAACAATGCTAAATTAGGAATTAGAGCATATATATTATGCCTACCACAAGCGTAGTTACACCTGCCTGATGCTTAGTACTTCAGAAAATATTTGGGCACAGCCATGGTTGCCTAGTGAGCTTGAACCCTGGGAAAGGTCACCATTCTGACCAAGTGGATTGACAAGTGAAGATGCGACGTACATTTCCCTCCATTTTGAGAACACTTGCCAGCCTTCCGGTTTGACGTGTAAGTAGCCATGCCTAGTTTTAATATGACTTTGGTTCGTAATACTCTCAGTAGCTTCGAAAGTCTTAAAAATTTCCATTCGGAAACCGGTCAGTGCCGGGCTTAAAACAAACATGACTACTATATATTTTGAGAGCATTGCCATGTTATGTTAGTAACCCATCATTAATTTTAATAAATTGTTTAAAAAAAACCTGCGATAAAATCAGTCTGCGACTGTGTATATATTTTTGTACACGTAATCATTGTTTTAGATCAAACCTGAGTCAATTTTTAGAGCAGGCTTAAGGAAAATAGTCAAATCAAACATAAGCCACGTTTAATGCGAGTACATACAAGGTGATAATACTGAAAAAATTGCATTCATCTTGGAATTCACAAATTTAACATGATTGAAAGCCCTTTTTTACCAGACCGTTACATTTTAGCTGTACACGAGTTTATATGAATGTCCTATAACATTAAGGTTGAGGAGTGCAATTGATCCAGTGGCCTTGCATTAGAACTTTACAGAACAATGTCGAATTGTTTGATGCTGATTTGTACCGAGGACATGTCGGGTATTTTTTTAAGTTTTGCAAACGATTAGCAAAACAATGGCAAACAATCATTTAAGAATGTAAGTGTTTGCTGCGTGCTGCTACGTCTGCATCATCTGTGCGGAAGAAAGGTGTTTAAGGATTGCTACTTTGTACATTTGTCCAATACATTTACATTGTATTACGGGACACTGAATATAACGAGAGCCAATGTATCAAGATACAGTTTTTAACACTTGAGATCGGGATGAAAACTGACCATAACAAGAACCTTTAATGCATCTCTTATTTACAGTTCCGAATATTTGTGAGGTGTACAAAAACCAGGTATAATTACACTTGCTAATGAACACTTTTTTGTGTGACGGCTTCACAAATTTGCCCTCATTCTCACGATTTGTTTAGCACACCGGGTATTTGAGATGAACTGCTGGCAGGTGGTGTTTCTATTTAATAAGAAAACCTTCCACAATTGATTCGAGCAGAGTGCCTTTTTGTTAACCATCGCAAAAGAATTTCTTAGAGCCTTTCAATATGAGCCCAGTTTAACGGGCTGACATTTCTTAATATCACCTTGCTGTCATATGCAATTTTCAGCCCGGCTTTTCCCCCATAGTAATCACGTGACAATGTTTAAATTTGCCAAAGATTTTCGCACGTCAGCATATAGATATGGTTTATCACCGTCGAAATAAAGTCCTTGATGTCATTGATGTTTTAAAATTCGAAATACATAGTACAAGATGCTCAATCATTTCATCTGATCATCTGAAACTTTTTCTTTTTTCTGTTATCTTCTCTGTCGCTTTCACCGTCGCCATCTTCGTTTTGAAACACGAGTTTCTTGACGAGCGTGCGCAGTAGAAAACTTTGTAGCCCGGTTTGCCGGGCTGGAGCTGTCATATGAGAAAAAATCAGCCCGTCTTGCCGAGATCCTGGCTGAACAAGGCGAGGTCTCGGTTAGCCGGGCTAGCTCATTTTTCATATGACAGCTTTTAGATTTTTTTAAGGATTCGGTAAGAGAACCGAGACAGCCTGTTTTGGCGGGGCTGATTTTTCTCATATGAACACCCCATTAAAATGGAGAAATCGGGATTTTATCACTTAAATCCTGAAGTGCAGGAATTCCATCCCAGAGTAGTGATCAAGCCAAGATACCTTGAGCGACTTAGCTGCCTTTCATACACTCGCTTACGTATCCCCGCTTGCTCTGTGCAGCCGTTTGTCTGAAGACGTCTTTGTTGGTCACATTTTCTACACTTGATGTTCTGAGGTTTATGGCATGAACCAGGTTTAGACACTTAAAAATCTTGTTGTTGGATGTATTCAGCAAGATTGTCATGGGTAAGGGCATGAATGACACCAATTACTTCCGATATTCAAGGATCCATTCCTGAGAATCTCAATTTTACCCAACCTTGAATGAATAATCTGATGGAAAATTGAAAACAGGCCAGGGTCACTGGAAATGTAACAAAAATACAGTTACGATCATTACCTCGAGTCTCTATCTTATGTTTTGGGTGTTAAGCTTCGTTTAGAGTTGCACCATAGTCATATATGATTCAAATTTTGACTCTAGACTAGCAGTTATTGAGCTACACCTGTTTTTTTATCAATATGTAATGGAGAGAAACATCTTGGTAAGAGTGAAAGAGAGATTTTGTTACCAAAGTCTTCTTTCCAATGAAAGCAACGGTAGAAAAAATCTGAGACCATCATCTGACGATCAACATGTGTTAATATGTGCCTCTTGGAGCAAAGGAATGAGCTGGGAATGTATTTAGAAAAGAAAAAAGATTAACAATGAAGGACTAACAATACTAGAAGAAAAGCTGAAACCATTAAAACCAATTAAAATAATAAAATAGACAAGTTTCTTGGGTGTGAGCAACCAGATAAAATCGACGTGAAACAAGAGATAAAGAAAAAAAAAGGAAATGGTAAAAAAAAAACAGGAAAAAACTAGAGCCATTAGCAACTGAATGACGAAAGCTTATCAAAAGCGACTAACGGTCGGTAATACCAGTGGCAAGGTATGTAATGAATTTATGCAACTTCGAAAGACGAGACCTTGAAATTGACATGATAGTGGAAAGGTAGGGAAAGAGGGAGTGGGGCGACTTAATGGAAGACGATCAAGCAGTGACAGATTGTATACCAAAAGAAATGCGGGAGATAGTGGACTGAAAATCTTTAAAGAAGCTGATGGTGAAAATGAGACAGGAGTAGCATGCTATATGGCTACGTCAACAAACAAATGGATAAAGCCAGAGAAGATGAATAAAATGCAGAGGGAACACACAACTGTAAAACGAGAAGCAGAAACGGCAAAGGAAGAAAAACAACAACTTTCGACGAGGAAACTGTAATAATTTTTTTGTTTATAATGAATATTTATTGAGAATAGTCTTCTCAAAAATAGTTTCATATATTATATATAGTAACTAAAATTTCTGTTTTCCAAAGAGTCCTGTTGGAAAGTAAAAAAACCCCGAACAAGCAAAGAAACAAAGAGAACCTATTTTCACTATTACTAATTATACATATATAATAATAAAATAATATTATAATAGTATTAATATTATAATATAATAATAATAATAATAATAATAATAATAATAATAGTAGTAACAGTAATAATTAGAAAATAAAAGAAAATATTTAGAAAAATCTAATGACCCATTAGTTAACTGACACGAAGATAGAAAGTCTTACTTGATAAAGAGTTTTGCTACCCAATTCAAACAAGAGCTGAATGTAAATGAGATTGCTGAAAAGAACGAGTCGAGCTCGTTAAAAGAATGAAAGAATATGCGAAAACCAAAGCCCAAGACAAAATTATGAAGAAATGGGAAAGTAAAGCTATGCACGGGCAGTATCCATCAAGAATCAAAGGAGCTGATGTTAACTATAAACAAACAAACTTGCTGAAAGAAACAGGTCTAAAAGAAGAAACTCAAGGGTTAAAAATTTCAGCTCAAGACCAAAGCTTAGCCACCTGATTGTACCATCATAGAATCATCATCAAAGACGGGACAAATACACTCTGCCGATTATGTAAAAAGTACGACGAAAATATCGACCATATTTTAGCTGGGGCGACCCGAGTTAGCCAAGACACAATACATCAAAAGGCGTAACAACGCTGCAGCATACATGCACTGGAAGATCTTACAGTATTGCAACATCAAAGCAACCGACAAGCAGTATGAGCACCAACCAGAAACAGTTACAGAAAACGAAGAAGCTACCGTCCTCTGGGATATGCAAGTCCACACTGATAGAACCATCAAAGCCAACAAACCTGACATCGTTATTAAGAACAAGAAAGAAAAAAACATGTACAGTATGTTAATCGACATGGCAGTACTATCTGATCGGAAGATATCAGTTAAAGTAGCAGAGAAACTCTTCAATTATAAAGATATGGAAGTTGAGATTGCAAGAATGTGGGGAATGAAAGCATTAATTGTGCCAGTTGTCATCGGAGCACTAGGAGTAATCAAGAAAGGCATTGACAAGCAATTTCTATATTTCTCAGTTTTTCGTCGTACGTATTTGTCAAGTTGCTAGTTACAATCGAGCAGTATGTAAACATCGGTAAAGTGGAAGAAGTGTAGATGGGTAATGAAGTTTTAGTGTTTAATTAAAATTTATAACCGACTAGATGTTTTCCTGTAAGTAAAATACAGATGATTATTTAGTTGATTTAAACTCTGCTTAATCAGTATTTCTGGGGCATACACAGACTATATTGTAGTGGCAGTTGACATAGTTTCACTTGATAAACGTAGAAAGACAAACAGATTTCGCAGCAGGATAGTAAAACGAAAAAAAATCTTGACAGAGGGACAAAGAAGAAATAAGGAAAGGAGCTTAACACAAAAACGATGCCGAAGTGGAATATCAGGCATTAGAAGGAGGAAGGTTGTGGATGGCTGAGGCGTAACACCGACCCGAGAAAGACTGCTTCGATATTCTCACTACAGGAATATATAGTAGAAACAAGGCCATGGGAACAGCCTTTCACCTGGAGGACATTGAAAATCAAACACCATCAAAGAGTGGAGGAATAGAAGACTTGCCAGAATTCAAAACACTCCTGAAAATCTTCCAGAAACCACAAGTTCCAAATCTTTTGAAAGAAATAGATTTAAAAACTCACCAGCATAGCGAGATTTAGTACCAGAAATCACCCTTTTACAAAGATTAGTAGTACGTTTGATAAAAGCCCAAGATTCACCAGTTTTATCATGTTGAAACTGATCAAAGAAATGATTGCTATGAGCAATGGCACAAGAACAAGCCTCGTTCTCCTGTATGTTATAACATACAGGAGAACGAGGCTTGGAATTGTAAGTATGACTAGGTACAAAGGTTTTATGCTAGCCTGAACTCAATCTAACAATTCAGTTTCAGCATTAGAATCCGATTTTCTGAAGACTGAATCACAAAGGATTTTACTAAGGAATGGACGAAATCATTCCCACTCGTCCTTAGCACATTAAAAAGTCTCACAATGGCGTGGCACTTCAACACGTTTGGAAACAGTTCTCTTAATGTTTATAATGACACCAACATTACCAGAAGGTCTAAAAGTAGTTAAAGATAAAAACTATACAGGGGTCAGGAACAGAAGTCAATAGAAGATCTAAAAACAGAGAGTCCTCCCGAGTCTAAACTAAAAGTCTTTTAGTTTAGACTCGGGAAAATCAATAAGCTGTTTAAGGTAATGGTCAAGGGATGAGTTGTAACTAACTTCGTTTGGTCTGTCAAACAGAATAGTTAACCAGGTCATGTGATAAGCATTGAAGCAACTTAGACAAAGATTTTGGCAGTGTGCCCCTTGTTCAGATCCTTATCAGTTGAGTCTGAAATGGAGATCGATACAAGAAAAATAGATAAGAAGCGGCCTGTGGAAGAGAATCTAAAGCATGTAAAAGGCTTATCATTAGCTTTTTCTGAGTTGAAAATTCTGAACTTTATGGACTCAGAGGAAGCCATAGATGTAAGAGCTTTATCATGTCATGAGTCTTAAGCTTTTTCTGACTTGAAAATTTTGATCTTTATGGACTCAGAGGAAGCCATAGATGTAAGAGCTTTATCATGTCATGAGTCATAAGCTTTTTCTGAGCTGAAAATTCTGAACTTTATGGACTCAGAGAAGCCATAGATGTAAGAGCTTTATCATGTCTTGAGTCGTAAGCTTTTTCTGAGCTGAAAATTCTGAACTTTATGGACTCAGAGGAAGCCATAGATGTAAGAGCTTTATCATGTCATGAGNCGTAAGCTTTTTCTGACTTGAAAATTCTGAACTTTATGGACTCAGAGGAAGCCATAGATGTAAGAGCTTTATCATGTCATGAGTCGTAAGCTTTTTCTGAGCTGACTAACACTTTTATGGACCCTTGTTTCACAAATTGCAAGAATATGAGAGGAGTCAGAATGAAGGAAAGCTTTTACAGATGAAATCTGTTAGTCTTTGACATTATTAAAAGCTAAGAGGGAGAATTTTTTGAAGATTACAGGGCCTGTACAGAGCCAGTAGTGCCACATTTTAAATCTACTGTCTCCGAGAAGGAGTAGTCATTCTTGGGTCAAGCGATTATTCACACCCCCTGACCATTCACAGTCTGCTAGTTGCTATGGTCCATTAATTTGATTGCAACTGTCATAAAAGTTAAAAAGGGAAGTAGATATCCAAAACAATAAGTAGGCGCAGAACATCAGCATGGTGTCTAACTGACCCTATGGGCGATGGGAGTGGAATTAAAGGAAGCGATATCAGACCCTGTCTATCCCAGACTGCCTTCATAAATGCGGAATGGTCACGAGATGAAAATTCCACCTGTGTTTTTATTCAGACAGCATCTCAAACAAGACGAAAGAGAGGCCCTGTTCCCCATAAGACAGAAAACCCTAGGAATAGCCAACCTGAAAATTGAAAGTATAGGGCTTTCAGCTCTTTCATATAAAAGTATATTCACTTATGTATGAATATAATACTAATAATATATACTTTATATAATACTGCTAATAATTTGGTTTCCATAAAAAGTTGCATCTATCAAAATGTTTCTGTCTTACAAAGATAAGAGCAGTCCTACTCCTCTGTAACTTAACTAATTGTTATTTTATCACATTAGTACTTCAAGGTGAAGGTAATATAGTAGCCATATTATAATTAAAATATGATATCTTTTCCTGGGATGTGTTCTTTTTGTAATAAGGTAGCCAAAGCAAACTAACAGGTCACTGTTAAGATTGACATCTTATATAAAAGCTGAAATTAGAAATGAAGATTTTTATTAGAATTATTACTGTCAGTACTTTTGGAGTAGCCTTTCTGTTTGAAACATGGTGTTGTTTGGTTAAATTAAGTAGTTCTGTTTCTCTTTCCTTTGCTGATCGTTCCAAGCTGAGGTTATGTTAAGATAATTTTGAGCCAAGCATTGGCACAGTTCTTACATAGACTTCTTCCTAGTTAATCGAAACTCTAAATTCGAATTAGTTCTTAATTGATTTTTTGAAAAACATGCTTTGTATTCTTACGATGTTTTTTTCCAACTACAACAAGGAGTTTACCATTGTATCAACAATTTTTTTTTCGTGTCTCTTTTTCCTTGCATTAGCAACTAATATCTTTTCTCAGACCTTGCAAAGTTGCATATCAACGAACTGGTCTTTGAATTTGAATCGACTACTTCTAATACTCTTTACAGTTTGTTTGCTTTCAATTCTTAAAAGGATGATTTAAAACTTGTTTTTACATATGAGACTTTAAAAAACCCACAAAAAACAACTACAAATAAGATCTGATTTAATAGTGACAGTATCAAGCAAAATTTTCTTCCTTGTGAAGCCATCCCTTAGGTCATGTTCAATAAACAATAAACTCAAAGTAATATAGAGGAAGTGTAAAATAGATGGCAAGTCCTCTATACATTCATCAGAGCCATCTCAAAGTACCCTTTTTTCAACTCACTGGTAAAAAGTTTTGAACTTGAATGTGCTGTCTAGGATCAAATTGTTTGGTATAGTATTATAGGATTTGCAGTGGTAAAGCAATAGGTATCAGTGAGTTGAAAAAAGTACCCTTTTTTCAACTCACTGGTAAAAAGTTTTGAACTTGAATGTGCTGTCTAGGATCAAATTGTTTGGTATAGTATTATAGGATTTGCAGTGGTAAAGCAATAGGTATCATAAAATAGTTGTCAAGGTTGTGTTAAATCATAATTCAAAATATTGATTATATCTTATACAGGTTATTTCTTTGACGGAGAAAAAGTAAATCACTGGTTTAATTTCTCCTAGACAGGAACATTATTACAAATGAAAAAAACCCTCTACCTATAACTTGATTGAATTGTTCGATGCCGCTTTACTAAAAATCACTTATGTTTTCCTTATTTAGCAGATGAACACAGAAATGCTTAACACATTTGAAAACAGTACCATATAATTAAGCCCAGTTTTTGTTTCAGGAATTAAGTCAGATCAGGCTTTGCAATCATCTTAATAAAAAATTCCTTTTGTCGAATGTTGTTTTATTTTGGCTTATTTTGATTTATGTTGAATGTATTCCCCCCTAAGAAAGTGTTAATTTTAATTTTTTAATTCTATGCTTTGAAAATAATAATTATGTGGCAAAAAATAGACTGGACAAAAAAAATGATGTGTTCGTTCAGTCAAAAAACAGATTTAGGTATGGATCTATAGATAAATGGATTTACAATGACTTGCGACTGCCTTATGATAAGAAGGTAGCTGCTTGATATTAACTTTGCTTTACCCTATGAGATTTATAAAAGCACAAAACAAACTTTCATAATACTTAAAGTCATTTCCACTAAAACTTATTTTTTCACAAATCTCAGATAAGAATTGGAAATGCTTTGTATTAACTCTCAAGATATTTTTTGATATTGGCTGCTATTTCCAGTGAGATACTCAAGTTTATAGTTGAAGAACACATGCGGTTATCGATTACATGTAAACTATTTAAGAATAAATACACCGTAAGAAAGCATAATAATTATCCTTACAGGTTTAACTAAATCCATAGTACCCAAAAATAGTTTTATGAATTTTAATTTTTTTAAAAGCTTGATTACCTAATCTAATATTACACCGATAAATAATTATGTCAACAGATACATTCCGCTAAGCCCTTTTTTATCTCTCTTTCTTTTTCTACCTTCCAGTTTCTCTATCATTCTTTAGCTCTCTTTTCCTGTTTCTCTCTCTCTCTCTCTTTCCCAATTTTTTCCTCACTCTTACTCCTCACTCTCATTTGAGGTTAACTCGCTTCACATTCATTAATTCACCTGCCCTGAAACTCTCGTTAACAGCTCTTACCCATTCAACACGATTCCTAATAAGTTCTTCCCAGCTCTCAACACTGCTATAAATCCTTTTAAATTGTAGTTAACACAGACTCTGAAACTTTTCTTTGATTTTTTAGGCTGAGAACATATACCACCAGTTAGCTCATCATAAAATAACTCTTTTGGCAAGCTGAAATTATCCGCATGAACTACTACCCCTGGCCAACGCATGTGGGTGTCGATCAGAAGGTCTCCAATACTCGAACAACCAGCCCTCAGAAGAACATCAGCACATTAATATTCGGGGTCGTTGTTTACCATTAAACATTAAGGATCCTTCCTAAGCAGTTCAGATGAAAGCTTTAAATCAATTTTAGTAATGACAGCAAATTGTCTATACTTCTGAAGAATAGAGTAGACTAGTCAGCACACAAGTTCTGTACACTGTGACTTTGGTCAGAAATGTCACAGCTCTCTCTCTCTCTCTGATTACCGCTGGTTTTCTTGCTTGTCAAAAGCAACAGAAGCCTTTGAATACGATATAGAATTTTATCATTTAGGGACCCATTTCTTTGACGAAGTTAGCTAACAGCTGAAGAGCTGTTAGCTCTTCAGGATGATGGTAAATCCAAAAGCAGGACAAACAAGAGGAAATTGATTCATTAGCTGTTGCATGTCATTTTCACTTTACGAAACAAAATTCAGACTTCTGATATTAATTGCCTTTCCAGAACGTCGAAAAGGAAGACCAATACCAATGTCACAGTTGTGAAAAGCGTGAAGAAGCAGAACAGTGAATAGCTGAAGAAAAACGGTGGTGCAGAAGTATCACCCCGTTTTACAATATTTTGTACAGCTACTTCATCAGCTAATTACGTATATACATACCCACTAAATTTAATTCGAGCTTTCATAGTTTGGTGTAGCTCTTTAAACATGTTGATTAACGTTTGGGGGCATCCAAGTTTACCGGGAACTTCCCAGGGAGCATCGCAATTGACAGCATCAACGGTCTTGGTTTTTGGTGCGGTTAAATCTACAAATAATTGGTATAATGGGATACTTTGCTCTTTTCCTGCAGTTCCCTTGCAGAGAAAATTGTATCAGCTGCTCCTCTTCCTGGAAAACACATATTTTGTAAGCTTATTTAAAAGACGCCAGGCTAATTCTTTTCCCACATTTTCTTGAAGCTTTATTCGACGGTGATTATCACATTCTGACTTCGAACCCTTTTGTTTGAACAAGGATACCAACATATAATTAATTCAGTCTTGGGAAACAGATTTACCTCGACAGCAATAAAATTATGAAATCAGATAGAGCAACTTTTTAGATCTTTTATTAACTCCAATTTGCAGGAGCTCAGCTGGTATCCCATCTAAGCCTGGTCCTTTACCCGCTTCTTTCTGACTTTTGACAATGTAAGCTTCTTCTTTCGATGTTAACTCGTTCAATTCAACGACTAGGTCTTTTTGTAACATACTATCAATAGCCGCTTTGTCTGCTATAGAGGGATTAAAGAACAGATCTGTGTAGTGTTCTTGCCAGCGGTTCATGAATTCCTCTGAATCAGTAATTAACTATAATTCGTGTTTTCATTTGACTGGGGAAATGGAAGCTGATAATAGGCCAGAATCTCTCCTTAGAAGGCCAAAGAGTTGTGGTTATAGGCTGCCTCTTAAAATACAGCAGATATAGTTGTCCACCATTAGACATGAATCTGCCAGGGAGGAGGAAGAGAGAAAGACCAAGGAGACGCTACATGTTTGCAATAGAAGAGGACATGAAGGGGATGAGAGTGAGAAGGGAAGGCGCTGCCGACCGCAAAAAATAGAGGAGCATAATCAGCTGCGTCGACTTCTAACAGGAAGCAGCCCAAAGAAAAAGAAGAAGAAGATGGTTGTTCACCATTAGTTTTATTTCTCTTAATGATTGTTGTAAGGCTGGTTTGTAGTCTTTGATTGACCTTTTCACATATGAACTACAGTATTTAAAAGATTTGGTTCAAGGAAAAGTTAATAAAAAACAGTTTTTGTTTCCAGCAACTGACTCCTCCTGGCATTATTCTCATCAAGCCAGTCTCTTTTTCTTTCATCAAGAATAACAACTCTAGTTACAAAAGGTTGTTTTTTTGAAGAGTTTTCAGGAATAATCAAAGTGTTCATTACCCAATGTAGCTAATAGCTGTTGACATACACCAGGCTCCCCGAGCTTTTCGACGTTGATGCATTTAGGTGCTTTACTACCAGTCGTACGATGTTTCTTAATTTTTTTTCTGAACTTCCCATGAACAAGTTTGTGGTCAGTCTCACACTCTGCACTACATAAGCCACAGGTGTAAGAATCTTTAACCCTTGAGAAAATAAAGTACATAATGTGACCACATTTCGATTAAGGATGATCCACGTTACATTATGTTTAACCTTCTGTCAAAAGAAACTGTAATGAATGACCAACTTGAAAGCAGAGTATAGCTGAACCAAATTTAAGGCATTTTAATTGCCTTTTCAAATTCCATACCGCCTCAGTGCATCTTAAGCATGATAGCTGCCCACACGTTTATTGAAGTCAGAAATGGCTTTATGGAGAAGTACATAAAACTTTGTGATAACATCAAAACTCACTTGAAGGGCTGGGACGTACAAAGAAAGCTTTGACAAGTAACGACCGCATGGAAGTGAAGTACAGAATTCTATGATTCGATCATTGGTGCTGCATTGAAACTCAAATTTGTCAACTGAACTTGAGCGGATAAAAAAAACAATTCATTTTTCACTTTTTACACCCCTTGCTTTACCTCCCTAAAAAGAGTGCAATCTGAACCCAGCTTAATTAAATGATCCTCGCCAGATAATCGTGTCTCCGAAAGTGCTGGAATATCAATATTTAGTCAGTGCAGTTCTTTTGTGACCAGTACATTTCTATGTTTAGTCCTTCTAGAAGTTTCAAAATCAATCAGAGTTTTTACATTCCAACAACAACTGCTAAGTGATATGGGTTCCGTGGCATAACAGTTGGTATTTATTTCTTTGTTCCTGCTATGACAAACATCCCTCAGCCGCAGTAAAGTGATAAGCTTGATGATGACTGACAATGTTTTATGCACCTTTTCTAGCACTTTTACTATGATTTGGATGAGCAGCCTATCCCTAAATAGTGCTCCCCAGACATAAAAATTCCCACCGAAATACAACTCTGCAATCAATTAGGGAAGGTAACGATGTTAGGATAGAACTTTTACTACCCTTGTGTTGATTCGTGACTGCAAGTTTCCAAATTGTTATGTCTCCATACGTCATCACACTTCCATCGCCAAAGGACAAACAATAATGAAGACAAAAATGAGTTGGCAAGACTTGTCTGGATCAGTGGATTATAGTGATGTGTGTGTTTGTGCGACACATACACCACTCTCTAAACCCAAACGTCCAACATCCAGTGACAAGCATCAAGCATGTGCAAGATGACTAGTAGCCACTTAGATAGAATATTTCCCTTCTGTTTTTCTCTCCTGAAGAGTCTGCCAGTGAAGGTTAAAGAGCTATGTTTATCCTCAGAAAAATCGGTCTTAAGGCGCTCTAGCCCACTTCTTGTTAGTTCCAACATCTTTGTCACTCGAAAGCCACAAGTAGGAGATAATTCTTGAAAAACTGTAGACCTTCCTACTCGATAAGCTCACTTCAACAAATATTTCTGTGCATTTTAAAATATATCAAGAAAAGTGGTCAATAAAGCAAACAACACTAACAAAAAAAATGAAATCTTAAAGATTCTAATCTTAAAGAGATAAAAAGTGGAATGGAATTAAAACTTAAAACCAGCATAAAGATAAAGAAAACAAAACTTAGCGTCATTTATATTCACAAGACAAAAAGCTGAGGATTCAATTAATGAAACTAATTCTTTCATTACAAAAATAATAGGAATTTTGTGCAATGACAGAAAAACTTGTTACTCTCACGTCCTGAATAATTGGTGTAAGGTGGTAATAATGGTGTAAGGTGGTAATAATGGTGTAAGGTGGTAATAATGGTGTAATGTGGGGAAACTACTCAGATTCGTCTTGTCAGTGAATTCTCTAAAGATTTTTGAACTTTTTTGAGGGATTAAAAAGTCGAAATTAAAACACTTTAAAAACATGATCTTGATTACTTTGATTTGTTTCTCAAGTTTCTAAAAAGTGGAATCACAACAAGAATGTTCTGCATGGGAATATTTCCTGAAATTAAAAGTTCAAGAGAATGGAATATAGCAGTAATTCAGATTTCAATTTTTAACTGCTCGTGTCAAAGTGCTATTAAATAATACAAAATCAATTTTTGGCGTATAAGGATGCATACTTTTTAGATCTGCCTTTGTTAGGTTTGAAATATTTCGCTTACTTTCGACAACTTTTGCAAGAGAAATAGAAGGAATTTTTGAGTCTCTCCTAGTTTTATGATTTTTTATCAACTTAACCTATTTGCAACAACCTTTAAATTTTTCTTTAAAAAATACATGACTTGAATGGTGTTTAAGATAAACTAGCATTTTGACAGAAAGATACAGAAAATGTTTATAATTAAGTAGTTCAGCAATTTGACGGAAATATTAAATGTTTTCAGCTTGCGGTTGAACTACAATTGAAGAACTTTTGGGATTCAAATTGGAAGAATTCTTACTCATCCAAGTGAAGAGACAGAGTCCTGTCATCTGGCAATGTATGTTGTCTACCTTCTGAACGATTGAATGACCCGGTTCACAGAATGTTTGTTTAATGGTCTTAATCTCAGAGTGCTTGATGATAAATTTTTAAGGGCAGTGGACATGTAACTGTTTCGATTCTGTGGAACGCAGAAATTGATACGTACGACAAGTTTCTGGATTGGCAAATCTTTTACTACTCTTTCCAGCATCGATGTTTCAGTACTTGCAATATCATTACTTCCTCGATCAGCAGTTTCTTCATGCCAAAGAACACAACATCCCTTTTCGTTCAAAAAACAGTGTTCAGTCAAGATTTATTGAGTTTACTCACAGTACAACTTTCCAGCATTAGATTTTGGAAGATTTATAATAGTTTCAAATCAATACAAACAAGATTAATATTGAGTGAACCATTTTCACTATCACGTTTTCTTTCAGCTCTGCTGTCATTCTTGGGCGATAAGTGATCATTAAATTTGGCTCTTAGCTCTTCAGATAGATTATCTGTGTGGTTATATTTATAACAAAGATCACATAAACCTTTCTTGGGCTTCTGGAGCTCAATATTGAATTCATGATTCAAAATGGTCCTGTAGACATGTATTTTTTCGGGTTCTTTTTCTTTTGACTGACAGTTAAATATAATTCATATATTTTCGAAAGATACAAGCTTGCTTCAAAGTGTTCTTCCTTTCTGTGTTACAGAGTGACAATAATGAGTATCTACTCGAGGAATTGAGTTGATAACATCTCTTACAAATCGTTTACATTCGTATGAAAGCTTTTTTTTTCTTTTTTCTTGTTTTTCTTCTTTTTTTTTTCTTTTTTCCTTTTTTTTCTTCCTTACTTGCCCCACTTGGATTCCGATGGTACACATGCCTCTTTAATTAGTTTTTCTTGAAAGTACGTACTCGACAACTGCTGATTTCTAATTCTTTGCATACACGGTAACGTACTTCTTTGAAATTAATTACTAACAGTAAGGAAAAGATTTACTGGATTTTTTTCCTCTATCTGTTCTGCATCGTTATTTTGGCTGACGTGTTTGTTGTCTTAGTGTGAAAATGTTTCTGCTCCCACTGAGTCACAGCCAAGAAACTTCGAAAATTATTTTTCCACTTTTTGCCTCAGATATTTGAATTTATAAGAGTATGTATCATTTTGTTTTTTGCTCTTGATAATTGTAGGACGAATATTATCACTCTCAGTATTAGCATACAATTTCCCAGTTAAGATACTATGTCGTCTCCTCTTCTGAACATTTTGTTTCCAAGAACATGAATCACTTTTACATTTCCTTGTTTCACGTCCTTTAGATGTTTCTCGATCCATTTGTCCTGAGGAAATAAAACAGAACAAGCATCGAGTAAAAGATGTTTGGTGGTTTTCAATACTTAAATTGGATCCACTAAACAAACACGAAAAATGTTCAGTGGATGTTGTGGAAGATATAACAATGTGTGAGTTGCGTTGCTTTACCCTTTGCTTCACAATTCTTAAAATTCTCAACAAACACATTTCTTGTAACATAGCTCCCTTGATTTATTTCCCTGGAAATGCAAACACGAAAAATTACATTTTCTGTTTTAGCATATTTGAATGTCTCAAATAATCCTCCTCCACTTATTGATTTTCAAGCTTTTTTCCAACCCCCCCCCATCACATACACACACACGCACACACACAATTTATTACATTTTATTAATTTATGTGAAGAAAATTTCTGTTTCAAGTGATAGTATTTCTGTGGCAACTGATAACTTTCAGAACTTCTGACTCCTTCACGATTTTGATTGACTTGTCTTGCAGACAAATGGGAAGCAAAGGTACTTCGTATTTCAAAGCGAGGCAGTTTAGTAATTGATAGCTTTGCACTACCAGGTAATACAAAAATTCAATATTAATAGGAAATACAATACTAGTAACCTCATGTACTCCAGCTGCTTTTACTACCATAACCCATCCTTTAGGCAATTTTAATTAAAAAGGGCACATGTGTTATCCCTTGATATAATCTAATAACTAATAACAAAAATTTAATGTACAAAAATACACAAGAACGTACAAAAGCAACATTACTTGACTTACGACTTAACTTTAAAGTTATTCTCATCTTGTGTCGTCATCTTGAAAAATAAAGAAAAATACATTTGGCTAGCGAATTTGCAGGTCTGTTTGATGTTTCTGCAAGTAATACCGTAATACCGAAGTGACCTGCAAGTAGCTAATTGCCTGTTTTGTTTGTTCATGGACATAGTTATTAATAGTTTACACGTATTTCGGAGATAGGACAAAATAACTTTGACGAATAGACCTTACATGTCGAATATCATGAAAGCAGAACATCAGAGATAGGGCAGTATCAAATTAAAAAATTTTTCAAATGCTGTCGGCTCAAATTTCTCCGAAAATGGACATAGAACAAATAATCCTCACCTAACGATTTCATATTCTTTTGTAAAAATAGGCTTTATTGAAAAGTAACTTTGAACTCAAGCAATTTTAAACATGAGAATGTTGCAAGGATTCATACAAAGTAAAAATTCTCTTATTCTCAAGGATACGTGATGTTGCTGTTAGTCACATAGCAACCATAGAAAACGTATTAAAAAAAAACAAAGCAGGGAGAAATTACTCCAAATCAATTTTGTGACGTCCATAATCAAATATAAACTTTTAAATGACTACGTAAAAGGCTCTATAAATAGTCTTTCTTACTTATGTTACTTATTCTGGTTAGGAGAAATGGAAAAAGACCAATTAGTCTGGCCTCAGTCTGGCTAAGTTAAGTAATCTTATCAAAAAGAGAGAACTCTTAAAAGGGCCACTTTAAGTTGGTGTAATATCTTCCTTTATGGTAATAGGGGAACGATTGACGTTAAGAAACCTGTCTATATTTCTTATCATAAGAAGCTAAGAAAATCAATCCACTTCCACCTCCCTGAAAAATAGTTGTCAAGTTGGTCTGGTATGGTAAATCATTTGTATAAGATATTAAATAGCAATTTGAATTGAATCTAACAAGTTTCTCCTCAAGTTATCAATTGAAACTTTANAAATGGAAAAAGACCAATTAGTCTGGCCTCAGTCTGGCTAAGTTAAGTAATCTTATCAAAAAGAGAGAACTCTTAAAAGGGCCACTTTAAGTTGGTGTAATATCTTCCTTTATGGTAATAGGGGAACGATTGACGTTAAGAAACCTGTCTATATTTCTTATCATAAGAAGCTAAGAAAATCAATCCACTTCCACCTCCCTGAAAAATAGTTGTCAAGTTGGTCTGGTATGGTAAATCATTTGTATAAGATATTAAATAGCAATTTGAATTGAATCTAACAAGTTTCTCCTCAAGTTATCAATTGAAACTTTAGCAAAGAATGGATTTTGTGACCAATCATTAAAAAAACGTCGTTAATTGTTTACTCCTCATTATCTGTCATTTTTTCCTACCACTGAGAATGATGAAAATAGACTTAGGTGTAATGTTTGATGATTGATGCAGAAAAATAAAGAATATCTAATCTACTGACATAACATTTATCTTCGGAGAAACCAGGCTATTGCCATTAAGATTTTGACGTGGTGATGTAAGTATTTGATTATTTAAATCGTCCAAAAATATAAATAAGAGAAGTTGTGTTCAGTATGCTATTAGATTTTATTTTACTTCCTTGGTTTATTAAATTGAGAATTTTTTTGACTGACCATGCAACCAACGACGAAGTTTTGAGAAAAGCAGGTTACAGCATCAGGAGAAGGCAGCTGTCCTTCCTAGGACATGTGATCAGAAAAGAAGGACTGCAAGACTTGGCTCTTACAAGCAGGATGTGTGGAAGAAGAGGCAGAGGACGTAGATGGCTAACATTCATGAAAAGCATATGGAGAAGTTTCTATGGAGAAGCATGACCGCAGACGTTCTGGAAGTACATGGCACCTGAGGAGGAGGATATAATAAATTGTGCTGCAATCGTAATTTGGGAATATTTCTATGAGTGCAGAGGAAACGAAATATTGGGACATCAGGAGAATGGAAATTGCAGAAATAAAAATGTGCAGATATCAGTACATATTAAAAGACCTTGTGAAGAATAAGGGCTCCAAAGAAAAAAATGCGCATCACAAAGAAGTGTAAGAAAGCCCACTTTCGGTGGTTTGTCCACTTGAAAAGAGGACAGGACGACTACATCAGTCGAAAAGCAATACCAGGAGGCTTAAAGTGGATTTGGCCAGGTGTGGTGGATTCTTAGAACAGGGCTACGTAGAGAAGCGGCGGGGGAGTGGGGGAGAATCGTAGTTATCTCAGGATGAAATCTTGAAAAGCTTAAAGTGGGAGGAAAAAGAAGTGAAAAATGTGGAGAAAGAAGAAGACGAAGTAGTAATTAAAATAGCAGAGAGAAAAAATAATAAAATAACGTAGGTAGAAAAGATTCGGAATAGTAGCAAAGTGAAAACTATGTTTGGGTCGGACTTGATTTGCAAAAGTGCCAATAGTTATCATTGCTACACATGCTTTACCACCAATTGTTGATCCTTCTTGGTTGTATTTTTCTTTACTCAGAATATCTACTGATGTATCATTTTCAACGTCATAATATTAGACTATTCATTTTCCTTTGATAATGAACTCCATGCTTAATCTTTATTTTAACCTTCCTCCCAATGGGCTCGAACGTTTGTACTGCATTATTATTCCAAGGGGTATATCTTCGAATCTCCTGCTGAAAAGAAACATCACTTCCGGTCAAACGTCTAAAAATTTAAAACTAAAGTGCTGTACATGACCTTCATATTCCCACCATTTATTTACATTTCTCCAATAACTTTTGTTGCCATCCCTTTTTAGACCAGGCCTACCTAGCACTTTGTTCTCTTTTCCCTTGAGCATTTTCAAGACTATATTTGAAAAAATTCTGAAAGCAGCTGAGAATTCTGCATCCCAACAAACTACCATTTTGTGAAAAAATGATATGGTCTCTGTTTTGCTATCCATTTTCAATCCTTCTTGCTTATCAGGAAGTCTCAAATGATAATAATACCCTTATCAGTATAAGAATACCCACAAAGTCATTTTAACTCCTGTAAATGATGGAGGTACTTCTTTAATCGTTCATGAAAATTGAAATAAAAAAGTTTGTTCACATTTTTAAGTGTAATACTCCTTCGTTAGTGTCCATTTTGAACCTTGAATGCAATGGTAGCTCAAAGATAAAATAGTTTAGATCCGTTTAAAGATACTAAATCACTTTTTGCTCCAAAATATCAAAGTTTATCAATTTCAGTCACTCTGCTTTCATATTAAATCTCTGTTTTTTGCATTTGTTTTTTCAGAACAAATGAAAGAAATAGATAACCATGCGTATCAGTAAAAAAAAGTGTTTTTCGGATAAAATCAGCACACAAGAAATAGATAAGTAATTAAAAATTCAGATACATCAGGGATGTGTTGCGTCCTTGCACAAGAGAAAAGGGTGGCAGGACTTGAAAAAAACTCGTTGGTTATGCTACACACCCGAAAGGAAGGTGTGTCTGTTTCTTAGCACAATAAATTACCGACTGATTTTCAGATTTTAAATTTTTTTCTTTTCTACTTGTTTCTGGATTACTATATTCGTACATTACATCATCATACATTTACTAATTATCTAATCACAAATTTGTTGCCCATAACTCCTAATCTCATGATGATTCTATTTTTCGGACATCATTGATTTAATAATAACCTAATCTTGGTGACAATTCATGCCAGGAAACAACAAGAGCATCAAATTACAATTTTAGGCAATAATAGAATTACAGATGCAGCAAATATTCATCCATACTTTCAAACTGTAGGCATAACAAAAAAATCAAAACTGATATAATTATTGAATCATGGTTACGTAGTGAAAAATCATTTCAAAATAATGAAGATAAAGTAAAAGAATCATGGGATAAGAGTCATAAAATTAAGTAATAAAGTCACAGAATTACATCAACAAAATATTATACAATCATGGAATCGTTACGCTCCACGTTAAAATGCATATAAGAGTTATTAGGTTTTTATGACTATGACTATGACTGGAAGCCTTTTATAAAATAAAAGGCTTCCAGTCATAGACTTATCTCCTACAGTGTTGTACAGTCAGGAAGTTAAATAAATAGTGAGATTTACATTCATAGCTTCGCAAAGGCAGAATGTCACAAGGATCTCAAGATATAGGGTCACACGGCCTATATAATTAGTCAGTTAATATTAATTCTTTGCATTTTTCTTTCTTTATGATACTTCTACACAGTTATGGTTTAATTTGGGTTCTATGATACAGGGGATTTTAGAAAGCACTTTTGCCCATCTCTCTCTCTCTAGGTGCCATATCCTCTAAGGACGTTGGTGATCATAGCTCTCCACTGCATTCTCCTTCTTGTAAGATGGATAAGAGAGACGGCATTCATGTTTGTATTTAGTCCTTCATTAATCCAGTTGCAAATGCTCTCCAAATATGTAATCCTTCGTCTTCCTCTCGATCGTTTACCATCTATCTTGCCTAATAGAGTTGTAGACTCTCATCCATCTTTACGAATGAGGTGGCCCAGAAAACGTGCTTGACCACCCCTGATGCGACTGAGTAGATTTCTTTTCGACTGACTTTTGCCCATACAGAAAGGAAATACAAAGGGAGACAGAAGTAAAGTGATCTGCCATTGGGTGTCTATATGTAAAGATTAGAATTTAGGATTTATTATTAAATAAAGGGTTTATGGTTTGGACAATAAAAGTTCGACATTACACTCACTCTTCTTTATCTTCCTCGTTGATTAAAATGAATATAGTGTTTGAATGGTGTGTTGAAAAGTGCCTGTAAAAACTTTTACAAAGACGAATTTAATTGTAATATTCTATTCAATGATTATGTATTTGCATCTTTCCAAGATTGAGTTGCGTCATGCTAACATAATATGAGTAGATACTAATGACGTAGTGACAGATATAAATAGATTAAAGAGTCCAAAGGTTATTAAATCAAAGAGGCTTTAAGTAAGCCTCATTCTGGAGTAAGCCTCATTCTGGAGTAAGCCTCATTCTGGACTAAGCCTCATTCTGGAGTAAGCCTTGTGGAATTATTATGTTTGCATGCAGTTAGAAGTAGTAAAAAAGTAATTGAGTAAAGACTAAACAAGCTATTCTTACCGTTGATGAATATTTGATTGCCAACGATCTTGTTTAGGTGGTTTAGGTGTTTAACAAGGGTGAAACCAAAGCAATGTTGCTAGATGTAAGGAACTGAACCTTTTGTTCAATGGATTGAAAGTCAATAACTTCACTAGGTACATGTATATTGTATTTTGGCACAAAAATGTTAGAATTAGTTGACTTTTGTGATAGCTCTAAGAACTAATCTAGTTTTAATATGTATACTACTAAAACTAGGAACCAAGATTTCTTGCTCTGTGAATAG
This sequence comes from Morbakka virulenta, assembly GCA_003991215.1. NCBI lineage: Eukaryota > Metazoa > Cnidaria > Cubozoa > Carybdeida > Carukiidae > Morbakka > Morbakka virulenta. Next base: position 1,332,329 of record RDPX01000246.1, read on the forward strand.
GCTGTAGTTTGCCATTGTGCCTTTTTTCTTATGCGTGTGAGGGTTTTTATCTCACTGGGGGTAAACATTAGACGATCTGAGTTCCTGTCTGATATTCGAGACAGGGTTAAATTAAGCACTTTACCTGGTTGATAATGTTTTTGAGTTTTTAGCAGCATATTCTGATACTCTCATTAAACACTTTTTCTGGGCAATGTTATATACTTTAGCAGTTTGCATTGTTTTAGGACAGGTTTGCCATTAATAGTTGTTTAGCAGTACAACCGAAGCACTGTATCCTATATAAACATTACAATAAATAAATAAATACTATATAAATCAATCAATCAATGATTTAATCTCTAGGAATGAGTAATCCACATTTCAAACAAATTGTGCATAATGCAACGCTGACAACAACGACAACAAAATTTATAATTAATAGTTAAATTAATAATGTCTAGTTACATACTCTGGTCATACGTTGGAAGCAACTAATATATTAAGCGAACAGAATACAAAAGCTGTTAGAAGTTGTGCATTTAGATACTCTCCAGTAATCTATTCACTTCTTTTCGCAAAGGTAAATATATTTATGACTTTGAACCATACGAACATAAAGCCACTATCTGTAGAGAAATGTAAAGAAAAAACAGGTAAGAGTTGACGTTAGATTTACAAACCTTTAAGTTGTATGATGGAAGAAAGCACTTAAAACTCAACAAGGTAAACAACCTTGCCACACGAGGGAAAAACTAGATTTTTAGAGAGGTTTACTACAACTAGGAGCAAGAGTTGTACTCGATCAAGAACAGCAAGAAAAGACGAGGAAGCATCTGTCCGAATTTGATAACAGTACTCCATGTAGAGAGGGGTGTGTGATAAATTTATAGAAATTTTAAAATACCTCCGACGAAAGGTACTCTCCAGCACAATAACAAGAATGAATATTTTTAGAAGCAGAAGGCTTAAAAATTGATTCAATCTAGGAACCTCAAGAATGATCCGGAGAAATGACAGGCCAAGCATCCTTATAACTGAACGTTTATAAAGAGGGGAAATAATCTCACCGTGTTTAATATCAATACAATTGAGCATGAATATTAATGAAAGATAAGAACTCATCCTTCTGTTGAACAGTATGAAATTAGCCATATTTTTGCCCATTTCTGGAAAAGTGAAGTTCAGACTACAAATAACTCCGCAAGTTTGACTTGTTCCTCCTGAATTGCCTTGTGGGTAATGCTAATGTACAAAGCAGCGTCATCAGCAAAGATGTTGATGAACTGAAACTAGTTACTAGTGAGGTCAGGTCATTGATGTAAAAGCAAGGGAGTAGGAGAAACAATAGAACTTAAAGAATGAAAGGATTAATAAAATACATATCATATATAGTTTAACCGAGTATGACACGAATCTTTTCATTAAAAAGAAAAGACTGAATAATCCCAACCATCCATTTACACTTATCATAGCCATAAAGCTTACGAGACAAGCTAGAGTACTACACTTTAGCAAATAACTTTTAGCGGAACTAAATCTATAGATGCATTCCATGATTACGATTAATAAGGTCACCATTGGAGCAAAAGCCTCTAAATCTTTACGGAACATGAAAAATGGTTAGATTCTTCAGGAAGAGATTCTAACAGTACGCCAATACTTTGTTCAAACGTCGTTAAAACCTTACCAATGACAAAACAAAGACTTAGATGTCGATATTTGCCAGAATTAGATGGATAGCCAACATTCTTGAAGACAGTGATAACATTAGAAACTTTGCAACAAGAAGGAAAACATAACATCGAAGCAAAAATGAAAAAAGTTTTACAGCAAGAAAGATAACTTTAAATCATACTATTTTAAGACCACTGAAAGAATCGAATCCAGACCAGGGGCTTTAGATTGGTTAAGATAAAAAAATAATCTTCACAATTAACCTTGCATTTATGATGACAGATTGCAGAATCTAATCAGTTTCCGAAAAAAGCTTTAGCAAAAAACGACCAGCCCCATTTAGGAAAAAATTGAAGGAAAACAATTTTTTCTTCTTCTTCTCCTTTATGGCTGCTGGTGCCGCATTCCAGGCTCAGCCGCCTGGGTCTTCCTCCCCCAAGTTTCTCTTTCCAGGGCCTTTTCCTGATGAACGCCGAAGTATCTCATGTTCTCTTTCATATTATCTCTCCATCGTTTCTTTGGTCTTTTTCTCGGCTTTCTTCCTGGAACTATACTTACCAGAGCCACTTTTACTAGGTGTCCTTCTTTGTTCCTCCTCACATGTCCATTCCATCTCATTCTTTTCTCCTTAACCTTCTCATTGATGTCACTCAGTTCCAGGTCTCTCCTGATGTCAGTACTTCTTTCTCTGTCCCTCAGTGTCATGCCTTTGATTCTTCTCAACATCCTCATTTCAATTGCTTCCAGTACCCTCTCCTCCTTCTTTCCAATAGTCCACAACTCTGCATCATACAGGAGAACAGGTCGTATTATGCTTATATAAAGCCTTACTTTTAGTTTTCTAGGCATCTTCCTGTCACTGATAATACATAATAACTCTCTTCACTTGTTCCATGGTGCTGCTACTCTAGCTGTTATGGAATTCAGTTGGAGCATCAAAGGCCGATTTGCTTAAGACTAAATCCCAAGGGCTATTTCCAAGAAATTGAAGGCATTCGTTTCAGTCAGTCTAATAAAATATCAAATCTTCCAATGAAGTTGCTTGTCAACAAGATTTGAAGCAGTTACGTTAACATCTACACTAAAACCAACACAATATGAAACAGTACAATGTTCAGCAACACATGTCCAAAAGAAAGTTAAAGAAATAGCGTTTCCTGAGTTTCAATAATGAATTCCAGTGGAAAATCTAAGGAATAAGCTGTACATGATCACACGCAAGAGCAAAGTTGGAAGTACCTTTCCTTGGTCTCTTAGTTCAATTAGACTGAGTCAACTAGTTCACATGCTGGTCACCAGAGACAAAGATATTAGCAGTGCAATGCTTGTTCAGAGCCTTATCAGAAAAATGGGTATGAAGTGACGTTAAGGAGAGAATCTAGAGCATGTGAAAGGCTTTTCATTAGATTGGAGTATCTTGTACTGTAAAAGTTAAAAACTCCTGTAGTGCAGCGATAGCAACACCATAAAGATGAGTTGTAAAATTTTGTCAAAACAAAGAAAAATAGCAGTAACGATGGAGATCTCTATCATTAAAACTGTCTTTGGAGGTTTTCCTACAGAGCGCAATAGTATAAAGGGAGCCAAAATGAAGAAAACCTTTCACAAACGAAACATTGGAACGAACAGCTCTGGCATAACTGATAGCTAAGGAGAGAGTATTTTTTGAAGATTACAGGCTTTTAAGTTGTCTATGCAGAGCCAGTACTGCCACATCTCGAGTTTACATTCTCTGATGAGGAATCAGTCTTGGACAAACAGATTATTCACACCGACCGTTCACTACCTTTCCCGTACAACGGGCCATTTATATGGCTTCAGCTTTCATAAAAATTGAAAAGCGAAGTAGATATCCAAAACCATAACTGGACGCAAACCATCAGCATACCGACTAACAGATCCCATTGGCGATGGTGGTGGTATTAAACGGAACGATAGCAAAATCTGTGTACCACACTCTTCGTTCATGAAAGACGGATAGTGAATAGATAACTTTACAACCGGTGTATTTATATATATTTATATATATATATATATATATATATATATATATATATACGCGTATGATCAACAAAAAAAATGCTAAATATCTAAGACATTGTCACTGAGCCACAAACGGAAGTCCTCATCAACACTTTTGATATGACCTTGAAAAGCTATCAGTTGGCAAATCAATAAGTGTTGATGGGATTGAATTTCAACACAACAACAAAATGGATTGTCCCTTAGACCAATTCTATGCATGAAATCGGCATATCGTCCATATCCAGATCGTAATCGATTTAAGAGCACCCATTTTTCACGCTTCAGGTCATGTCCTGGAGGTTTCACCGTAGGTTCAGGAATAAATTGGGAAAGCTGGTTGTCTGTATTACTCCATCGCTGTTTCCACACATTAGCAGCCCAAGATTTGACAGATGCTGTATCGTTTATGGTGGAAGCTAAAAGGAGCATGCGATTCGGAAGTGGAACTCTGCTCTTCAACCTATTGTTTTCAAGAGGATATGCAACCAATTTTTCAAGAATGTGCCCTTCTTCTGATAGCACACGATTATATAAATTCAATATATTTTTATCTCTT